>JABXWE010011267.1:0-28874 GCA_014611495.1 Limonius californicus | reverse complement strand
TGGTTGCATATTAAAAGAAAATTAAGGGGCACCGCAGATATTTGGCGGGACTTCTTACAAGCCTTGTAAGTCTATTCGTTACGAGGCAAGGTTTTAGGATAGCGCTTGAACAACCGTTTTCAGGAAAATAACTCTACTGTTGAATAAAGATGATATGAACAGTTTCCAGTATGGGAAAGTCCAGGGAGGCAGTCGCGTGCACTTATTGTAGGCTAGTTTCACCGCACGAAGCACGAAGAGAAGTTGAAATGTGAAATGCAACTGTGCAATATGTATATTGCATATTCTATATTTAATAAAGTATTTTTACAGTTACTATGGAAAACTGTTAAAAATATTTAATTCAAAATTATTATATTCTAGGCCAGTCGCTGATTTTGACAACACACATCAACCATTAACCAACTCGTTTCCACACCACCACGTGTTCGTTTAAAGTTGCAGTCGCTTGGTTGATACGATTTGGTAAATAGTTCATATTGCTCACTGATGTGATCCTAGATCCTTTAAATATCTTCATAAATAAAAATCTAAGGGCGTTGGATCCGGCGACCTTGGCGGCTAAGCTATAGCATCCCCACGACCAATCCACCGATCTGGAAAATGATTTTGGACCCAATTTCGAACCATGATTCCATAATAGGTTGGAACACTATCTTGTTGGTACCACATATTTTGTCTAATTGTCAGTGTAACATTTTGCAATAGTATTTGATAATCTTCATTTAGAAAATGTAGGAAATCTTCAGCATTAAGACGATTTGACAGAATAAAAGGACCAATTAAATAATTATTTACCAAACCTGCCCAATCATTAACACCGTATCGATATTGATGAATTCGAACTTGAGTTGCGTAAGAGTGCTGATCTGTCCACACATGATTATTATGTTTACCAAATATTGCCAAGAAAATGCGGTTTATCCTGATGTTGATTTAATAGCCATTCACAGTATTTACCTCTTGCATTATAATCCTATGGGGATAAGTGTTGCACTTTCGTTTTTCGAAAACAATATAGTCCGTAGTCGACTTTGGTAAGTCTACAATCCAAAAATACCACGTACACTTCTCGTAGTACCTCATTCAAGTAAATCTAATACATAATCTTCAATATTAGGCTGTTTTACCAAAAATAGACGACCACCATCACCTCTTCTTAGACTAACACTTCCTCTTTTTCATAGTCGTTGGTAAGGTCGTTTAATAACTGTGTGGTTTGGATGTCTTCTATTTGGATAGCGTTCAGCATATAGCCTTGCCGCTGTATTACAATTACCACCATCTTCTCCAAGAATCCAAATCATGTCAGTGTACTCAGCAAATGTGTATTCCAGTAATGCAAGTGAAACGGAATTTATAAAGAACAAAGAATTTTTTTGACAATTGTAAAATTCGGCATAGCAGTGCCATATTAAATAGAAATTACTAGCAGCTTTGTTTAGATTGGTCCTGATGCCACATCTAAATTTCATGTTTTCAACAAACTCTTAGATTCAATAATCTGCAATTTGAACTTGTGTGGAAGTCATTTTTATTGTTAATACCAAATTGACCAAAATCACCCAAGTGAGTGCACGTTCTTGTATTGTTTAAATTTAATTTAAAGTAAACATTACTGTAGATATACTGATATTAGAATTTTTAAGTAACCATTACATATTTCCTTCGAAAACTAGCCGTTAAACATTTTGTGTTTTTATGAACAATACTAATAATTATAGATTGTCCTGTACATCATTTCTATATAAAGTTGCAGCAGAACTAGTTTGTATTTTATATATTTATATCCAACTTTACTTTTAAGCGCTACATCTTAAATTTAGAACCGTGGTCTCTAGTTGAGACTGATATTTAGTTGGAAGGCGATGAAAAATATATTTGCAAAAATTAATTCATTGTATCTTCTCTACATGTAAATTCTTATCCTTTGCGCACGTTTCTGAATCTCAGTTTAAGTTTCTTATTTTTTTTTTAATTCTCAAATTCCTCTTATGGACAGCCGCGACGTGGTGTTTATTATCTAGTTTTAGACTATTTACGCGGTTAACATACAGTAGCTGGCTCAAGGGCACCATAGCAGTCAACCGTAACTATAAGCTTAAATTTAAAATTTTACTTGTACAATTTATAAACTTTGTAAAAGTTCTGTGTTCGTTGCAACGAACGTCTAAGTCAGTGGTAGTGGCTCCTCAGTAATAGATTGGTATTACTCAATCTATACAATAATGGTCAATAGGGCAAATAATACTTACTGCGTCATTGAAATCTGAAGTACAAATTTAAGTATAGATAAATTTAAAAGCAGGAACGTCGCAACGAACGTCTAAGTTAGTGGTAGTGGCTCAGTAATAGATTTGTATTACTCAATCGATACAATAATGGTCTATAGGACAAATAATACTTACTATATCGTCGAAATCTGAAGTACAAATTTAAATATAGATAAATTTAAAAGCAAGAAGGTCGCCACGAACGTCTAAGTCAGTGGTAGTGGCTCAGTAATAGACTTGTATTACTCAATTGTTATGTTATTTTTAATTTCGCCGCTTTGTATGAATCAATTTCTTAATTTCTTTGCCGCTTCGTAAAAAATAATAACGTTATTTTAAATGCAGTCTTATTTTGGGTTACCATTTTCGCTATTTTGTTTTGTCTTGAAAATTGAGTTATGGAAGGCCGGTTCCCTTAAACCTTGACAGTTTCTTTTGTGTCAAAATTGCAGACTCTTGATTTTTTCTCCGCGCTTGACCTTGGACGCTTCCGAGAACTCACGTGTTAAAAATCTTTCTAGAACATTTCATGTTATTTTGTAATATGGTGCAATCTTTTGAGGGGGTGCAGATTCCCATTGCGTTTTTAAGCCAGTCGAAGCTAGATCCTTAAGACAGACGGACGTAACTTCGAATATCGTTTTCTTTTCTATCACGGCGCTTTTTGCTACTTCAAGTTTTACCGTATTATTGTTTGCTGTAGAGCACAATTAAATCGACTTACGTCGGATATATAATTAATAGCAGAATGTTCGCTTTGGTGTTGGACAATTGAAGATAATTGCTCCTGTCGATTAAGTTCGGATCTTTTGTGATGTGAAAAGAAAAAAAGGAAATCGTGCAAGTGTTTTGCTGGAATTTGGTTCGTTCCCGTCGTTCGAAAAAGTCTCGCTTCTGTCTCCACGTTAACTGATCTAGTTGGAAGCAACTTGGCAGTCTACAGGGACGTAATAGCTACATTTCGTTCCCACGCTGCCCCAAAGAACGTTGTCTTCCTTCTCTTTTTTTTTTGGCCCTGCAACCGGAAATCGCCGCCACATCGCCTGCCTCGCTTTACGCCATCCACCGAAGTTCAAGGTAAAGAACCAGTTTTTTTTGTGCAGTGTAAAATAAACCTTTTTTTTTTCTCGCGCAAACTTGCAAAATTTCGCGATATTGAACTTGTTTTATGCAACCTAAAAGCGATCTTCAATCGCCATTTATTTATTGTTGATTGTAAAAGATATTAATACTGTATTGTCTCCTGTAAACTCTATGTCATTGGCCACACAGATTCATTAAAATATTATAATTATTGTGCGTCCACGGCGGCTAGTTTTTCTGAACGTTCAAGAATTAAAATCATGTAATTCAAACTTTTTGCGTTATAACTTGTGTCATTTTATTGTATGGTCATCTTTTAACCGTTTCATTATATATGTGTTTTAAAAGTTACTGCCTCTTTTATTTTGTGTGTACTCTGTATATATTTATGTAAGAATTTTGGAAGCTTTAAATATATAGGAGGAGGCACAATCACGGTAAGTTCCATTCCCGACTTCTCGGTCTTCCACGAGGACCTACAACCAGCTGGATTTGGAAGGTGGCGCCCACTTATTTTGACTTACACAGTACACAACTAAAAATTTTGTCCCATAAGCGCTTTTCACGAACTCCCCCTACTCCTCTGAGCTAAGCTGTAGGCCTTTTTCCATAAGCTGGTTACGAATCGTCGAAAAAGCTCGATTGGCCCGTAACACAATCGATACAATAATGGTATATAGGACAAATAATACTTACTATATCGTCGAAATCTCATGTACAAATTTAAATATAGATAAATTTAAAAGCCGGAACGTCGCAACGAACTGACTTAGACGTTCGATAGTGGCTTAGCAATAGATTTGTGATACTCATTCTCCTCAATAATAGCCTATAGGGCAAATGATACTTATTCTGTCCTGGAAATTTCAAGTACAAGTTTAATTTTAGATCAATTTTAATGCAGTAACGTCGCAACGTGCGTTCTAAGTCAGTGGTAGTGGCTCAGTAATAGATTTGTATTACTCAATCCCCTCAATAATGACCTACAGGGCGAATAATGTTTGTTTTGTCCTGGAAATTTCAAGTACAACTTTAATTTTAGATCAGTTTAAATTCAGTAACGTCGCAACGAGAGTTTAAGTCAGTACTAGTGGCGCGGTAATAGATTTGTATTACTCATTCTCCTCTGTGATGGTCTATAAGGTAAACAATACTTTTTCTATCGTAGAACTCACAAATTTAATTGTAGATAAACTTATAACCAGTAATGTCTAAACGAGCGTTTAAGTCAATGGCACCAAATGTTCATGTCCTTGGCAAAGCAGTCGTATTTAAATCTAAGAATAAATCTGTTTTACGTACGTATAGTGGCAGAGATAAACCCTTCCACCTTTGGTACTATACATAAAATTGAAAAGTCGTACCATATTACCTGTTTTGTCATTTAGAAATTAATTGATTACCTTCACCTTTAATCTTCTAAGAGCTTCCACGTTAAAGGAAAATTTTATTGCCGTAGCAGCCCAATATTTTGAAAATCCAATCAATTTTAATTAACCCGCCGTTCAAAATGCTACGGTCATCAAGCTCTCTTCTGGAGAGAGACGAATCACTTTCATGCAATCAATTCCTAAAAACGACAACTATTAACCAATTATACCTGTCTAGACGGCTTCGCGGTTCATTCTTAGATATGTTTTTGTATTAATCATAATGGTCGTGTAAGTAAGATTAAATTTATCGCCGAACACAAGAATTTCCGAAGAACGAGCGTTCAGTCCTACTGACATTTGCTGCGCTGCAGCCAATAACCTTTCGGAAAACGCATTCGACCTCTTTAACTGTCTGAGATTAGAAATAAGCAGCAGTATCCGTGAGCACCTACGCGTCCTTATAAATCCTTCTCTTGGAGGCGTTTAATGCTCCAAACAAACTCATTGTCATGTTGGTTGTTCTCTCACACACGGAGACACTCACATCCTCATAATATTACGTATACCTGCTGGTAAGGCCAAGGACAAAGCAGTCGCCGCGACCTCGACCACTACGAAGTCGTTGATTCCTCCGTTAGCACTTAGCAACGTCTTAAACAGGCGAATTCGTAATGTCTCCAAATACCTATGTCACTTTAGATAATATTTAAAAAAAGAATTTCACTTGTGCTATTAAGAAAAATCTATGGTTGTTTGCAATTTAGGAAAAAACATTTACTTACTGACTTAATTTAGACTAATAAGGTGCCTATACACACCCTCGTGTATTTGTTGTTTTGATATCGACGTCTTTGGCAATTCTTGTTTGATTTAATGTATCGAAATTTTACTTATATTTAACATAGTAAAAACACTTGGATTAATAATATTCTACTTTATATAATTTCAACGGTATTGGAAATGTGTATTATTTAGCAATATACAGTACAAGAAAATAGACAACCAATAAGAGTGAGGAGGCACGAGGAATGCAATTAATAAACCTTCAAACATTTAAACGCAGAAGAGTCTTTGGATGCATTTAAACATTTTTCCCTTATATACCGATCTCTTCATTATAGTTCCCTACATCTTCACCCGATATGTTCATCTCTCTTTTATTATCAGAACTAACATTGGAGTTCATACTATTATAAGATTATCAGTTCAGTTTAGCTTGTGGGTCTTTGGAATTGCCGTAAACCATAACAGATGTTGATTTTAATAGTTCGTGAAAGCAGAAAGGTTACTTTCATGTGTATGAAATACATTATTTTAGTGTTGGTGGTTTAGATATGTTAAGTGTGAAGAGCTTTAAAAGTGTAACTAACAATCTCATAAGGTTGATTAAAACATTGTTTTGTAGACAATGATCATGTCATATCATATTTATTAAAAAAACATTTTTAAAATTTTAGAACATTCGGGGCTGATTGTAAATATTAAAGTTTAAATATGGAAAAGCGAAGATTTAAGTCAAATTCTAAAATGTTCCAAAAATTGTATTGTCTGTAATTTTACAGCCTAGAAGACGTTCTTTTAGAATTACTAACAACAGTCTTGGTCAAAATTTGGATAATATTATTATCTGAAAATATTTAAAAACTATTCTGAAGTTCTCTTTCTACTGTAGAATAAATGATACTGCATTTTTTGATTGCTTCCCTTCTAAATTTCATCGATATAGAGTAACACGTTTTTATAGATTACTAGAACGTCTTTAAAGTGATCTTCAAAGAGGTAAAACAAAATCAAACTTTTGTAGACTTTTCTGATTTCCATCGATATCATCTCTATCACCACCAATTCTTGGCCACTCTTTCGAATATTTTATGATATATCCATTTTTCCTATAGAGCTTCCTCTAACTTTTTGAACCATGTCATTTAATAATTTAATTCATCTTAGGACAACGTAACTGCGCAATGTAACCATTTCGAGAAGTCGGCATTTACGGCATGCTACAGTATCTATAATATAACCACGAATATCAAAATCGTTTCATAATGTTCTTGCTTTTTTAGTGTTGCTACACTTATTCATGTACAAGAATCCAGAGTTTCTTCTTTGTAACCCAGTAAGATATTACCTTCGATGTCATCTACACTTCCGCTATTAACAATAGCATCGACCCTATTATTGTTAAATGGGTTAAGGTCATGTTAGGTGAACAGAAGGTCAACCACGTCAACCCAGAAAGGGATGCCCACAGGGGGAAGTTTTGTTTCCCGTGTTGTGGTGCCTTATAGTTGACAGTTTACTACAAGAACTTGAGGCAAATGGTCTATATACACAAAGATAGGCCGATGACCTAGCAATGCTGCTTCGAAGGGCCCTAGGGGTCGAAGAACGCTTGTTTACTCACCAGGGTCTAAGGGTTAACCCATCGAATACCGAGTTCGTCATCTCTGCTAGGAGAAGAAGATTGGACGGTTTCATGGCGTCACAATCTT
Source organism: Limonius californicus (assembly GCA_014611495.1). Classification (NCBI taxonomy): domain Eukaryota; kingdom Metazoa; phylum Arthropoda; class Insecta; order Coleoptera; family Elateridae; genus Limonius; species Limonius californicus. The sequence goes on along the minus strand of JABXWE010011267.1, from coordinate 21,653 downwards.
TGGACACAGACTACGTCCTTCTACTGCGGTTAAGTATCTTGTGATATTTGACACAAATACAAAGGTCCACTACCACCTTATGGTTATGTAGTAGGACTTTTGGAAAAATGTGAGTAATGAGTCCTAGGGTAACTCTATGGACATACCTCACAACTGTAAGACCAATGGTCACCTAAGCATCACTACGCATCATTAGTTCAGTTGCCTGCTATCCTAAAGGTGACTAACCAACGACGTTTGACTCTGCTCCAACGGCTACGCATTGCACCTACCGTGGCTCTGGGGGCTTTTCTGCATATTACGACCCTACACATTGTGATAGAGGCGGAAGTTCGGAGGACAGCTTACAGACTCAAGTGTAGCGGACAGTGGAAAGACGAGTGCACGTCAGGACGCTATCGTTAGCGACAGAGTCCTATCCGCTTCTCGCTGCGAGGAGTGACCCTATACCCCTACAGTATTTCTTCAAGAATTGTTACGTAACAGTCATACCCATACTGGAACCACGCCATGTATATACTCAGACTGGCTGATCTAGTCTACACAAACGGAGCGAAGTCTGAAGAAGGTTCGGGGGCGAACCCCCCTGGCAAATCTGCCACCGTCTTCTAAGCAGAGCCCTTCGCTATTTTTGCTTATGTACATGAAAACCCCCCGACGAGGCTATTCCATAAAATATATCTACATATGATCTGACAGCCAACCGTTTATAACGGCCCTTCGTTCTATCAAAACGTACTCTAAATTAGTACAAGACACTCGACTCTCAGAATTGGGTCAAGGTGCTATGGTTCCCCGGACACTGTAACATAGAGGGAAACGAGAAGGCAATTCCATGGCCAGAGAAGGTTCCAAAAGTCACTCGCTGGCCTAGAGCCAGCTCTCACATTTCGCTACGCCAACGCTATATTGGAGAATCGAGAAATGGTGTTGGTCCCAGTTTAATAGCAATTGAATTAAACCAACAAGAAAGAGACAGGTAAAGCTACTTATTCAAGGACCCTCGCCAAGTCGCATCAACCAGCTTCTTATAGTCTTAGAAGAAGCACGTTAGAATCGTGGCTGGCCTCTCAGCAGATCATGGCCCATTCAATAAACACCTCCATATCCTAACCAACTGTCCGAGGCTTTTAGTCCTTAGACACAAATACTTAGTTGCTGGACCCTGATGAGCGAGCGAGCCCAGTAGCGAATTGCTAGGCTTTCGGATTAGTAACAGGTATGTATGAGGATCATCCCTAATTGTGGCGGTTGCACCTTCATGGTCTGATTGTAGTATTTACCCGCTCCGCCAAGTGAACAAATGAATGAACCCAGTAGGTACACAAGATCCTGTTGTAATCATTACTACTACAGAGGCTTTGTAGAAGAATTGCATATGCAACTGCGATTGCTATTGTTCGCAAACCTTGTTTTATTGGCCGGGTCTACGTACGTCATTATATTCCACGATGTCATATTTAAATAACCGTCGTAAAATTGTGGGTTTTCAATAAATATTTCTGGCTTTACCACAAGAAAGAATGCCAAATGAAAACACGCAGCAACAATTATTTAAGATTATGTATTCAGTTACAAAGAATCGGAAAAGACACTTGATTCTTTATGTCAAGAAGGTTTTAAAAATATGATTACAAACAAATCCATGTTTAATTTCGGTTTCTTCCTAAAATCACTCCTCATTCGTTAACAGCCTTTTGGTACCACTGCTGGGCACCGGCCACTTCTCGGCCTTGTGCTTCTCCTTGGCACTAAGGTAGAAACACAGGGGACTTACAGTTTAACGTCGAATTTGAACGACAGAAATACAAAAGAAGGTTCCTCTTCATTGTCAACGATAAATTCAAGTTGTAAGTTTCTCAAAATTACTACCCTCATGTTTTATTCAACAAAAGACAAATGTATTTGTAAGATTTTAATTACTGAGTGGAACGAATAAGGTTCTATTTAACAACTGGACCATTATCTAAAGATGCACTGCCATGGAATTAGTAGTAATTTTGAAATTGCAGAGAAATTTTTAATTCTGTAGCAATTTGGTTTTCCTCTAAGAATTGAGGATAATTTTGGAAACCCATCGACCACTTATCTCAGTTAATATTGTCGTGAACATCTATTCTGCATTCTCACCCCTTGTGTACAACTTATAGACTTAAATATTACCTGAAAAGTCCAACTAAACTTAGTCTTCTAAGAAAAAGATTTACACAATACTCCTCGTGGGAAAGGTTGTTAGAAACATCTGTGTATAGGACTGACATTTGAAGTACACGAAGATTTATAAATAATTTATTCTTCTAGAAAAATAATATTTCAACATTTTGTAGGACGATATATTGTTTAGGGGTTTGCTATAACCAAGAAGATTTAGAAGGGATTTTATGGATAGTTTGATCGTACTTTTAGGAATAGTTCGTTTTATCTAGTAGTTTGCTATAAGCAACTTTAACTGTAGTTATTTCACCGACAGACATCGTTCTAAAAACTACTTTCTTAGGTTAGGTTAGGGAGATCTTGAATTGATATTTTTCTTAAAACCCTAAATTGGAATTTTCGCGAACTCTATTTAACTGCAGGTGAGGCTAATTATAAATTTAAAATCACTACCAACTATGTAATTGAATTTCAATTTAAGCTATTTATTTTGATATTGACTTTCTTGTCAATTCTTGTTTGTAGAATTTCATTTATAAACGTATTCATCTTTCAATCGAAATTTGATTCGCAGGACCTACTTGGATACATTAACGAATCATATGTTTATTTGCATTTTAGATTAATGCAGAACAGTGTCAGGGAGGTCGGCTTCGGAGTACACCTGTTAACTCTTGGAACATGTGTGCACGATGCAGTGAAAGTTTCATTTTGGGTCAAAGATATGAATCACTTCGGCTTAGGCGCCGTCGAGGTGTAAGAGAATTGTTGATGGGGGTACGTGACCAACTAACCAGTTTGTGAGAATTTCGGGACCTGGGGGTGGGAACTGAATGTCTTAATTTCCTGAATCGCCATTTCTGGCTAGAGCAAGTTTTGGTGTTCGTTTTTTAAAGAATTCTAAAATTATAATTAAAAACTTTCATATTTCTATTTTCGTATCTAGCATATGTGCTCGGCAAGAGTGGAACAGATTGGGTATCTTCGGCAATATAAACTAACTCCCTTAACACGAGCTTAGATAAACGAGATCCCGTTTGCATTACTTACTATATTGTACCTATTTATCTTCGATTTACATTCCTTTTCTTGGAGATAATGAGCAAAAATTTAAATAATTTAGCATTTCTAGTTTGATGTGTGAAAAAATGTTTTCCTTCAATCAAGCTTTACCTAAAAGCATCTGTATTTAAAATTTTTCTAAGATCATTGTCGCTATCTGCGGAGATATTTATGTTCCTCATACCAAGTGCACTTTCAATAATCTTTAAAGTCAGTCGTGGATATTGTGGGTCCTAGGCGGAAAAGCTGTACCTAACGAATGATTAAAAAGTTTACAAATTAGGTTTCGCTGTGAGTGCTACAAGGCATGTCGTTGCTGTCATGCTACATGCGCCGGCTGTGCCCATATGTGTTTATTTCTTCGAATGTAAATACAAGAAAAGTGAACTTAGCAGCAAAGCGTATTTCGTCCCAACAAACGGTATTGTAAAAAGTAAACAAATAAAGACATTTATTTAAGTATTTTAAGAGTATTTAGAGTATTTGAAGCTTATACGGTGTGTTGGAAATGGCCTCCATCTTCATAAAGACAACTTCGGACCCTTCTTCTTACATCATTGCTAACATTTTGTAAAATCTGTGACGAGTTGTTTATTTCCTCACATTTTTCTATAATTCTTTGGGTAAGTGGATGGAGGCCATATGTTAAGACTATTTCTGCTAATTACGACAGAGTCACTAAAGAGGTTTAAAGTATTTCGCGCTGTATGGGCTGTTGCACCCACCTGTTGCAAATACTCATACCGCAACTCGTCAATATGCAACTGATTTATGAATGCGAGCAGAATTTCTTTTCGATACCAGGCTGCTGCCAGTGTACCATTAATAAGAATTGGTCCGATCAGTCTTCTCCTACTAACGCTTATCCAAAATCCAATTTTTGTCAAGTATCAGTGAAAATATAGGGCTTCTCCGAGCTTCACATCCTTATATTTTGGGAATTGACGTATTCAGATAGGTGGAACCATGCCTCGTCCGAGACGAAAATTTTGTCCAACTAATCATCATTATCGATATTGTTTAAAAATCATTAGTGGCAGTAGTGTCATTTTTGTACAAAATCTTGTGGAAGCAGATCGTGCACAACAGAAACTCCATACGAAAACATATGCAAATTTTCTTTTAAGATGGTTCTGCAAGGTCCTTATGAAAGGCCAACTTCTTGTGGTAAGACACGGAGGGAATTGGTGATTATTTGTCTTACATTTTCAACAACCTCATCGGTTCGTTTTTTAATCCTACCAGTTGCTTCTTTCCCGACAACACTACCAGTTTCACGAAATATCTTTACCGAATAGGTTATTCAATTATAAAATTCTTGGCATTGAAACACAACTTCTGGAATTCGTTTTTGAAATTCTGCAGAACAATCTGGAATGGAGTAGGTCCACTAACCATTAATTTTTTGGCAATCATAAAATATTACTCAATCATGAAGGATTTTCGCTCTAAAGTAAAAACTATTTTAAAGTAAAATTAAAATAAAAACACTTTTTTAGCCAACAACAACAAACAAATTACAACAACCAAATTAAACAGATTTTGGCAGCTGAATAAATTATTTTAATTTGAGAGTTGTTGAATATGGCATTTGTTTATAGCTCAATTTAAAACGGCAAAAACTCAAAATTTTTCAGTAACCAACTTTTTACCTTCTCTTCCTGCGTTATTTCAGACGAAGACTATATTGAAATAAATGTATATGTACAACACACCAATTTTTACTCTTCTTTTTTCCCTTTATTTATGTTATGCGTATTTTCTCTCTTCTTCTTTTAGTGCCGTGACCGCTTAGCGATCATTGGCGATCATATTGGCGATCATATTGGCTATCGTATTCAAGATCATAACTTTGTTCACAGCTGCCCAGGATAATTCTATTGTCCGAATCATTGCCTAAGATTTTTTAACCACCAAGTTCTTCGTCTGCCAGGGCCTCGTTTATTTTTGATTTTTCCTTGAACAATGAGGTGTAACATGTATTTCTATGGATATCGCATGACATAACCGATGTATTCCAATTTCCGCTTTCTAATGGTTTTAATAATCTCCTTTCAAAATATATGGTTGTTCGGGCCAAAGCAAAGATATATATACAGACCAAGGTATTATAACCATAACGAACGAAGGAGTAAGGCAAAATTGTATTTTAGTCAAAGTGGCTCAGGGAACTAAACCAATTGAACTGCTTAATCCAATCCTATGGAGTAAGAAGATAACACAAGCAACAAAATATGTAATACAATACAATTGTGAAAAGTATATCCACATACGGCTTGGAAGATAAGAAATGCGAATGAAGACTAAAATTGCTTGAAATTAATTACTGGAGAAGGAGCTATGCATAACCTCATCAGAATCTGCAATGAAGACATTATAGCACATATGTAAAGGAATCAATTATCGACGTAATTGAAAAAAAACAGTTGCTCTGGTACGGACGCCTTAGAAGAACGCCGATACAATATAACCTTAAAGAATATATGAATAGGTTCTATAGCAAAAGAGGAATATAGAAAGGTCACGTACACGATAGAAAGACAAGGTGGCAATAGCAATGCGATCTCAGTTCTTTACATCATCAGGGACTAAGTACATCCTTAAGCTTAAGCATCGCTTGCGAAATCTTTCCACGCCATGTCAAAGTACCGGATACACCTACATCGCACCACTCGCATTCGTAGATTTAGGTTCAGTTCATTCCTGCACAGTACCTTTTCATACGGATTAAGGTTGCTCGGGATTTCTCTATTCGGATTTTGATCTCAGCGGAATGGTCCCATTTTTCATTGTTGTTACATCCCAAATATGTGGCTCCTTATTTCTAATCTTTCTTCGCCAATGCTAATGTCATTGTCCTGGGCTACATCTTGTTTGTTGATGATCATATTTTTCATCTTATCGATGTTTATTTGGTCAGAACTCCTCAGAAGTTCTTGCTATTCCATTTATTAACAGTTGAGAACCTTGATTGGTTCTTGCTAAGATTAGTCCGCATATCTTATATTGTTGATTGTCTTTCCATATACGATCACTCCCTCTACAGATTCATGAAGCGCTCCTTTGAACATTTTTTCAGAGTATGAACTGAAGATCAATGGTGAGAGAATGCAACTTTGACGAATGTCTCTTTTAATCTGAACTTCCTTCATTAGCTGCTGTTACAATCTGACTAAAGCCTTCTGGTGCCAATACAAGTTTCCTATTATGCGGATGTTTTTATCGTATATTTCGGGGCTTTGCAAGATCTGAAGTATTTTATTGTGAGGTCCTTTATCAAATGCTTTGTCAAAATCAATCAAGTATTCGTATAGATTGTAGTTGACAATCTCTACATTTTTGGATTAGCACTTGCACACCGAGCAGTGCTTCCCCGAGTTCCACCTATTTTTTGCTCTAGTTTTTGGTACATTCTTTCATGTATTTTACACGTAGCAAGATCTCTAGTCTCTCTGGTTTTTCTTGGGATCATCACAAAGGTTGACTTCAGCCAGTAGGACGGCATTATTTCTGTGTCATATATGGAACTGAACTGTCCCGTTACTACTTCTATTCCATTCTCACCTAGAAGTTTTACTGTTTATTTTATCTAGACGGGTGGTTTCTCCATTTTTAGCGTGTTTAATGGTTTCTGTTACCTTAGCTTTTGTAATAGATGGTCCTGTTATTACATTCATACTACGCCATGTTCCGCACTCCTCACCTCTTCAAATAGTATTCCTTATATCTGTTCATTCCATCTCTTTTTGTTAACGATAACTTATTTCGTCATGTTGCCAATTTCTATTTATAAGGTTCATTCCAGTAATAAAAAATGAAATAATAAATATATAATTATGTAACCGAATGACTTGGTCAAACGTTAGAGGCGTATTCTACTCTTCAGTTTATCATTAAATTGGTTATAAACATCGTTCGTTTTACGGTGACTTGAAATGTAACAAATGATAAATTGCAAAAATGCTATTTAAATATTTTTTAATAGCAACATATTTAATAGAATAATAAGTGACATTAGTAAATGACAATCATTTAAATACATTTGCAAATAGTCTTGTAAATTCTTCATTATGCATAATTACATGCGGAAATGAGAAAAATCCATTTTCCTTATGGACAAGCGAACGGAACTTCGAATTAAGTTGCCCGACTTTACCGCAAAACGTATCCATCACTGCATTGTCTAGCTAAAGGTACTTTTATAGTCATCCATCGTCGTCTTGGAGAGACGTTCCTTTGTGAAATTTTCAGCAGAATGTGGTGCCAACCGAACAGGATTTTCTACAAAGATTGCAATTTTGTCGATGGCTTTTAGAATAATAGAATGACCTCAAGTTTCGTACTGGCATCCCTTTTATGTACGAGGAATTTTTCAAGAAATGCAGGAAAGAATACTCATAATCATCAATGAGCTGATGCTCATACACACGCAATAACACATTCCAGACATCTGCAAACATTTTTCTGTTATGTTTGGACAGGCATTATTAATAATTGCTTCATTGGACAAATGTTTTTGCTGCGGACACTTAACAGTCAAAATTATAATCAGTTTATAGAAGAAGAGCTAGCAGTATTGCTGACGTAAGTCCTACTACAAACGCGTCGTAATTTATGGTGCATGCATGAAGGGGCTCCTGCACATTTTAGTCTTACTTTACAAGAATTTGTAATCTGGCAACAATGTATACGTTCACTGGCCGTTACAAGAAGTAGGCTAGAATTGCATCCTTTTGGTCCATCCTATCAAATCAATGAAACAACTGTTGTGAGCGAATTACCATCTCTTCTTCTTCGTAAAAGGTGTGAGGTTATGCAAATGTTTTGAGGATCACTTACATGATTAACTTAAGTCATTTGTCTTCTTGAGAAACTAAAGTTTAAAAACTTCTCGAAATCGACGGTTATGAAATTAAATAATTATTTTCATAAATGTATTGCTTTCCAAAATTATTTATAGTAGGTTGGGCTTTTCTTTGCCCGAATACAATTATTTGTGAAATAATTATCATAGAATCAATTATATTAATTATCGATTTTTTTTAAATTAGAGAACAATGAATTTATTAGGGCACTGCAAGACCCGGCCTTAGAAGAACAATGTTTGTTGCTTCTGTATAGGAATTTTTTCCAATGATTTCTCAAAGTTTATGAAAGGAAATAATTTATTGTCCAGGTGCCCGCTGAGTTTCATTAAGCAGTATAGCATTAACGACAAAACGTAGAATTTTATATAATCAAACTAATGTAGAAAATTAATGTGGACCGTTGCGGAACACCCGTGAATTCGAAATATTTCTTTACAGTAAAAATAGACGATCAAGATTTGAGAGTGAAATAAATGAGTGAAGAATTCCATAGTGAAAATGAATTATGTAGGTAGAATCAGTGTCTAATTATAACAAATAGTTTGTAACTGCTTATAAAAAATGTTAAGGTCGACCTTACGAGGGGCGTATAAAAACTATTAAATTTTAAAGTTAGATAAGGTTGCAGCGCGTTTGCACTTCATTTATTGAGTTCCTGGGTAAACAAACAGCGGATGCGATCAGAACTCACTAGCGGCGATAGGCAGGTGACTTGCAACAGATAATGAAACACAGATGTACTGATCTGTCAATAAATATTGGGCAGTTGAATTCACCGGGGGTCATCCAGCCCTCAGCGACTGAATTGAGATTCGAATGGGATACGGAAGCTCGTCTGCCGGCTAGGTGCTGTGGCCGCAGCCATTCGTAGAGTAATTACTACAATTATGCATATCTTCAGGTGCATCAGTCATCCAGAGGAATAAGGCAATTGGATTACGTCCAGCTAGTCATTCTGTTATTCACAGGAGTCGCCGGAGGGGGGGGGGGGTAAAAGCCTGTCGATGACTCCTGGCATTGATGACATTGATAATAATAGTTCGACGTAAGCGCATTTTCAATGCCACCTCTGACAACTGACTACCTCCCGAATTATTGCTAGGTAAATAAATGATGATTAACTATGCCACACACGTTAACTACTCATGTAGCTACTTATATTCACTACGCTACTGATTCCAACAACTACTTACATAGACACACCAATCTTGTAGAATAACAATAACATGACTCAGTAGCACAACAAGTAACCACGTAACCATTTAGGTAAACACATATAACACTTCATGGGATATAAACCATAACCTCTTTAGCGGCGCCACTGCTTATATTTACTGATATTGCCATTGCACCATATTTTTATATACAACCACATGAGTGGTAACACTAAATTCGCACCTTGCCTTGTAGAGGTTTATCGCATCGCAATATTAATTAGTTATTACGCCAAAGACATGCAAGCTTACGCCTAGCTGCCAACAACACTGATTTTTGTTGACTGCGAGTGGTGGCCATTTTAAACACTCGCTACCCCTTGTTTATCCCTCACATTCCAAGAAACATCCGCCTGTCCGACCTCTCCTTCAAACCTTTATAATGATTGAAGAGCACGTGATCTCAATTTAGTCCCATTATTATCACAGTGCGTTCCGGTTTAGCCGCGTTATTTGTACTTACATCCCACGAGTTTATAACCGCTCCGTCCTCGATGTTTCTTTCAATTGTAAGTTTTATTTCTTTCGTTTCGTATGTTTCTTGTTTTTGTAATGAGCTGAATGTTGTTTTTGTAACTGAGTTACTGCACATTTTTTTTTTAATTGCTTTACATCCCACCCAGCGTGTTTCGGCTCAGCACATTTCGTGCTATACACAAGTCTAACATGCCCTACCCTTAAACCCCTATGCCCCAGCTACAACTAAGAAACCACAACCACCTTGGGAAAGTGGAGGGCTCAGGATTCAAACCTGAGCGACTTTGGCAGTATAACTCCGAAGTCAAGCACCTCGGCCACTACTCTACTGCGTTCCCCAACGGAACATTTACAATGTAGGTCTTTCATGCGGTTCCCGTCAGAAAGTTGGCAAAAAGAACTGCCTATGCACCCACACAAAATTAGAGGTGTTCAAGAGTTGCCAGCAGATTTAAAAAAGCATCAACAATACTGTACGTGCTATAATGAAAATCTCAGCAATAATGACATTTTTCAGCTATGACGCATGGTTCCATCTTAGTCGCTTCCTAAACTGTCAAAACTATCGTATGTAATCAACCGAATATTACTCTATACTTATACTACGAAACCTCACGCATCTCCTTAAAATTGGAATTTGGATTGTAAGTGCAACGATGAACTTTGTAATGGTATTTTTTGAGGACACAATAATAATCAATGATCGTTGGCAATTCTGATCACCTGAGTTTACACCTCTCGACGTAGTGAATACCGTGAATGAAATCACACCGAGACAGTTGGTGAAAATATGAAGCGCAGGGTTAATGTTTGTTTAGGCAATGATGGGCGGAGAGGGTTTGAACAAATATTATAAGCAACAAATTTACAGACTATTTTTTTTATTTAAACTGTGTTATTATTATATTATATAATTAGTCAGTTAGTATAAGTAGTAACCGGACAAGAAAACGTCACTATAAAGTGGCACATTCAACTTTTTTCGACCGCACTATACTGCTATGTATTATTATAACAATAAATAATAATTATAAACTTTGCAACTTCCTGTTATTTAAATAAATTTAGTAAATTAAATCCACGTTGGTAGCGCCTATTATAAAAATTTAATTATTTATCAAACGAAAAACTTAAATTTTAATTTACATCAGCATATATTCTTATAAGACATCTCAGGGTTCTAATAAACATATAGATATTCGTGGCTTCGCCCATGATAGTTATATAATTACAATTATGAATTAAACAAATAAATAAAGAAAATACCTGTTAACTTATCTTTTTATTTCCAATGGTTATGAAACGCACTCTGCGGCATAATTCTACTAAACTGTATACGTTCGCGTTATTTTGGCCTTGATGCTGTCATTTCAAATCTACGCGTCCCTCGATGCATTCATGAAAACCGTTAAAGATGCAATTCTTCCAGCTTTCTCGTAAAACGTGCAAACATCCAAGTGAACACTCTAATATCCATTTATAAATGCATAAAGTAATTATGGTAAGGGAATATAACTTAAGTAAGGAATTACTTTAACTGATCTTAATTGAATTTCTTTCCAGGATCTTTTAAGTTAATTAAAAAAAAAACACTTCCGAAGAATTAATATCAGGTGAGTTTTATTATTATTATGATATTAAATTAAACTTCGTTATTTTAAAAATAACGAATGAAAAAAAATGTAACCTCTAAAATTATATTATTAATAGAACTTGGCCACGCCCCAAAATTTGCGATAATCGACCTAAATGGTTTGAATTTTAATTTCAGAGCAATTAATAACGCGTGCTTTCACTTCAAGCACTCACAAGAGACTAAAATCCAAAATCGGACCCAAAAATCATCTGTATTTTAAAAATGGACCAATGGCCTACCAGAATCGTATCTCTTTGATCAATATATGATTTTAAATAAACTAAAATTGCTCTATACAGCTTAAATAAATCATATTTTAACAAATTAATTTCAGAATTGTGATATCTGAAAAATTACAAATCTTTTGATATCAATTACATAAATATTTGAAATAAAACAAGTTACATGTGTTCAAAATTGCAAATTTACACAAATTTCTTCAATTGAATCGCAAAATTATAAAAAACAGATTCCTTAATCATCAATAACTTTACATATACACATTTACATCATCCATATCTGTTAACAACAATATAATTATTAAAATTAGAATTAATTAGAATCAATATTTTTACCTAAAATTTCATTATTTCTAAATTAACAACGTAATTTAACTAAACAAAGGTACTTCAACACTTCCCTCATGTAACACATAAACTATTTATTACAATAATGAAATCTTGATTCACATTTAGTGATAGTACCAAAAACCATGAAGTTAGGGCACTTAAAACTAATAAATAAAAAAAATTAAACTTGATACAAATATTTGTATAACAGGTAAATACAAAATGATAACAATTTACATTTCAGGGCTCCAGTATTGCCCAGGACACCCCAAATTCACCATCACCATGGAACATAGAGGTCCCCATTACTATTCACTACCGAATATCCACAAACACATTACTTTGATAACTGATAAGTTACATCGTAGGGCATTCCGAAGATCGGAAACTACCTTTTATATTAATAAGGTTTACATTTATGAATTATAATAGTAATTTCCTCTCATATAACATGATTTACATTACAACCAAGTTAATCTCTCTCAATTTCAGATACATGTTGGAATTACAAGATCAAAAATATTATCCTTTTTATATGATTTATGTATTACGCAGCAAAAATAACATAGTCAAAACATAGCATAGGATAATAACATAATTTAGATTAAATAACATAGCAATATATTTTTATATCTATAAATACAGGGTGTCCCGTAGAAGCTGAAATCCTATTTTGTAGAATAATATATTTCATTATTAATTTGATAACGAAGTTAAATTAGAATTTAGTGCTGGTAATAATATATCCCATTTTTGATTGCTAAACATAATTAATAGATCCCTTAATGACATAGTTGAAAACCTGCTACTTAATATACGTATAACAATATCAGTTTAAAAAGTATTACAACCGTCTGCCTATTAAAATCTATATTAAAAATATGTACTCTGTACAATCGTTTTGATTTGAATATTTGTATCCATATACTACCGTTCTACCGGTATTCCATTGCGTGGACTGTAATCCTTTATTTTTATTGATATATCTCGTATCTGAAGCTTTCCAAAAAATTTAGTTTATGTTACGAAACACATACTTAGGTACTTATTATTTCACGTTCAAATTGTCAAATGAACAACTAGGATGAAGTTTTCTACCGAATATTTTATACAGATTTCAAAAATATATAGGGTGTTCTGTTTGAAATATTTAAGTTAGGATGTTAAATGGTGAGTGACGTAATTATATGCATAATGAGGCTTAAAATTATATTTTGGGACGTTGATAGTACCCGAGTTTCCTATAAATCGTTAAACAGTGGTATGTTTGTATTTTTGGCCTAAGTATAACCTATAACAATTGCTTTTGACACAACTTATAGATGGTCACATTTCGTATTATATGCTAGTACTGCTTGGCAATCGCGTAAACATTTAAAAAATTAAATAATAAACACTATATCACGCCCGTCCATTCACTGTGCTAGTTTCATAATAACCATAATTTAAATTATATTTATATCATGAATCTACATGTCAAAAAACCAATCAACCGAAACATATGGAAGTGTATCTATTTTAAGGTAAAGAAATTCTTGCTGTTTTCAAATACACTGTTTATGTGAATTATAAACTTAGTTCTATATAGAAAAATTGACACAGATAGATATCGATTTAAGTAAAAAATTCTAGATTGGAATAGATATGTGCTTAGTTTAAAAACAAAATCATCCTACTTATAGTTTCTCACAAGGAGACGGTTCTGTGGAACATCCTGTAGCTTCAAGCTGGAAGTTTATACAAAACTAAATCTCCGAAAAATAGTCTTGACTACGGCCTTAGATTGGTTGAATTTATGTGTTTCAGTATTCCCGTAATAAATAGGAAATCCACGTACATATGTTTTTAAGATTGCTTTTTCGAAATATAAATCGTTTTTACTTTCTTTTACTCCGACTTTCTGAGTGACTTAACACAAAACGTTTTATAACAAATGTTATGAACAAATTTCTAACTTTCTTTATAACAACAGAAATGGATATACGAGGAGTGTTCAAAGTTAATCAGGAATTTATTTATAAAAAAAGGTATTATTACAATGTTATAACGATGAAAAGTCTACCGATATGGAAGCTTCCTAATCCCCTCCTCGAAGAAGTCTTTGGGTTGCAAAAATTCTGTTAGTGTGGGTTAATAAAATAAAATAAAATAAATAGTTATTTACATCCTTAGGGAGGAAAGTGATAGTTTGCAGGCGAGGTGTGGCAATTGTGGTCGAGGCGAAGCCGAGACCACAACCACGCCGAGACTGCAAATCACTTTACTCCCGTAGTGTGTACAACATTTTTTCTACTGCCGCTACTTACCTCCTTATTTGCCTTGCAATGGTTGTTGACAGGGAACGTAATATTTCTTTAGGAAGAAATTTGACGTTTGTCAATAAACAGCGCGGACAACATGTAACCATGGAGATTGCTTAAATTTGTTTGGCAATTTATGAAACAGCGAATCAGATCGCGGAAAACATTTAGTGTCTAGACGCGGAAAGTTAAATAAGGCTTGCTTATTGGCTGAATTTAATCACTTTCCCGGCGAGGTCGGTTTTTTGGCATTTTCCGACATGTTAGACTCGTACTTGCAACTGGTTTTCCATTGCGGCAGTAGAAAAAAGTAATTAGTGATTCTTATTGGTTTTGCTATCAAAACTGAGTGTGATTGTTGAAATTTTGGTTTAACCCCTTAAGAGCAAGCTAAATTTTAGGAAAACGTGTCATAATGAAACTCCTTTTGTTATTTCATTACTTTTATATAAATGTTTATAAACCAAAAACAATTTTTCCGAAACACTTATATTTGTGTATTTATGATAAGAAATTAAACATGCAAAACTTTATACAGTTGGATATTATGTTTACCCAAAATGTATGTAAGAAGAGATTAAATAAGCTAAGAAAAGAAAATAATATGATAAAAATGAAATAAAACATTCATATAAATAATAAGAAATAGGGGATAAATATAAAAAACTAAAAAAAGGCAGTAAATTAAAAGTCTTCGGGGTGTGCTACATCTTGGGTTCAATATTGTATGAGGGTTGTCCGTAAAATAAGGTCTCCAATTTTTTTTTAACAAAGAAAAACACGTTTGTTTGCAATGAGTTATACATTGTTGGAAAGCCTGGACTTTCTACGTAATTCCCGTTGGTTGCGATCGATGCATTTTTGCATGCGGTGTAGCATTTTTCGTATACCCGTGTTATAGAACTCTCCCGCCGCGGCGCGAAGAGGTAGCGTACAAGCTCTTCTTTCAACTCCTTGTTGGTCCTGAAATTCATCCCACCCAGATGTGACTTCAACGCAGGAAAGAGATGATAATCACTTGGTGCTAGGTCCGGGCTGTAGGGGAGTGTGTGACGTTATCCCATCCAAATTGGCTGATGAGGTCGGTTGTTGCACGGGCGGTGTGAGGACGAGCGTTGTCCTGATGAAAACGCACTCCCTTCGTCAGCATGCCCCTTCTTTTGTTTTGAATTGCACGGCGAAGGTTCTTCATAGTTTGACAGTAGCGATCAGCGTTTATTGTTGTCCCGGTAGGCATGAACTCGCACAACATCTCCTTCCTATCCCAAAACACAATCGCCATCACTTTGTTGGCAGGAAATGTTTGTTTAAACTTTCGCGGCTTCGGCGATCCTGAATGCCGCCACTGACGGGACTGTTCTTTTATCTCTGGTGTCGTGTAATGTACCCAGGCTTCGTCGCCAGTGACAATTGAATCCAAGAATTCCTCGCCCTCTTCTGCGTAGTAATCAAGGAATTCGCGAGCCGCTTCAACCCGTTGCCGTTGGTGATCTTCATTGAGCATTCTGGGGACCCACCTTGCACACACCTTGTGATAATGCAAATGTTCTACCAAAATCTTGTCAATAGTAGTCTTACTGACATCAGGGATCAATTTGCACAGCTCCCGAATCGTCACCCGTCGGTCTTCAAGCATTACCCTCTCCACTTTTGCAATCATTTCGTCCGAAACCCATGGCCGTCCGGCACGCTGTTCATTATGGACGTCTGTACGTCCGTTTTTAAACTCTCTGCACCATTTTCGCACGTTTTTGATGTCCATACACTTCACATAACTATCGATAAATTTCTATAGGCGTAGTGTCCTTAGCACACAAAAAACGAATCACAGAACGTAACTCACACCTGGCGGTAGCGGCGAGTGAAAGTTCCATCACGGTCGGCTACCAAACCAAGATTAAGCGTCGCAGACACCTCGGAGTGGTGGGGATTTGTAGGCGGGGAATCAAGCTACACGCCAGGGTTGCCAGATCTTGCGTTAAAGCATTCCTCGCGACTCTAGCGCCTTGGAGACCTTATTTTACGGACAACCCTCGTATTTTCTGACTGAGTGAAACTCGTGACAGATCCTGCAGCTGTAGTTTTAGATATTCGCGTGACTAATCCCACTTATCTCCTACATACCAGTGTATTATAATACATCAATGATACAAAACGGAATATTCATATTTTTGTTGAACTGATGTGGAATTTTTACATGACCAACGAAATACTACGGAGGTCGACTTTAAGGGATTAAAACGATGCTTTTTGGTTATTGTGGTTTGTATACAAAAACACTTTTCAAAATTAGATCTTTCTCATTATCTGTCCCACTGATACATGTTTGTACTAATCAAGAAAAGACATATGTTGTTTATCTAATAGTAATTGCTTCGAGGCTGAATTTGTTTATTCCTTAATATATCTTTGTAATTTATACGATATTATAACAGTTACTTGTCTTGTTTAGTTGAATAATTTTTACGGTATATTTTAGGTCAGGATGATGGATGAAAGATCTGGAGAAACATCTCGTTCTTTATTTGGACACAACGGCACCATTCACTCGGTTGCTTTTTCACCTGATCGAACCCTACTCCTTAGCTGTTCTGAAGATACTTCAATTAGGCTTTGGAGTCTTCAAATTTGGACTTGCCTGGTAGTGTATAAGGGGCACATGTTTCCCGTATGGGACATCAAATTTTCACCCCTTGGTTATTACTTTGCATCAACTTCCAATGATAGAACTGCGAGACTTTGGGCTACTGACCATTACCAACCCCTGAGGATTTTTGCTGGTCATTTTTCTGATGTTGATGTAAATAACCAATAATTTTATACTTTCATTTTTCTTATACTGTTTTTATAGTGCGTTCAGTTCCATCCGAATTCAAACTATGTTGCAACTGGTTCAAGTGATCGACGGGTGTGTTTGTGGGATTGCACAACAGGAAACCACGTGCGGATCATGACGGGGCACAAATCCCCTATTCATGCTTTGGCGTTCAGCATCTGTGGTCGGTTTTTGTCATCAGCAGGGTCTGACTGCAAGATACTAATTTGGGACCTGGCCCATGGGCATTTGGTGGCTGAATTGAATGGACACGAAAAGGCAATACACACTTTAACCTTTAGTAGGTGTGGAAATCTTTTAGCGTCAGGGTCACTCGATTCTACTCTGAAGTTGTGGGATTTCACAAAACTGGCGGAAGATACTAATTCAGAGGATGTCAATATTTCCCATAATCCAGATGTTAAATCGGGGGATTGTTACATGTTGAGAAGTTTTGCTACAAAATCGTCTCCTGTTATCGCTTTACATTTCACTAGACGAAATTTATTGTTATCAATTAATATGTATGATGGAGTCAGTACTTAAGAAAATGTAGTCTAATTTTTTATATTAAAAATTTGTGTTTTTATGGAAGTTTTTATATAATTATATGTATTATTGTCCTTCGACAAGGCTGTTCAATATCTTTACAAAAATACTTATTTTCAAAAAGACGTGTTATTTTTTTGAAAGCATTGTCAACACGTGAAATCGTTTCACAAACAGCATATATTAATTTTCACAATCGCGAAAACAAAACAAAAATTATTCTAAATTGCAGACTGAGAAGCAGAGGCGAAATTAAAGCTATACTCTGTATTTGTAACAAGACTTAGGTAACGGGAGGGAGGCCCTAAATTCCATCTAAGCAAACCGCAAAACGCTTCAAATTTATATTTTTGGATGACTTCGCATTTTAAAGATCAATGTTCCTACATTTACAATCACCTACAAGCTGACCTCAAAACTTTTGCGTAAGGGAAAGTGTTGGATATTTCCCTGTCACTGGCTAATTGTTAATTTTAAAGATTATATTTTGTAACATTTCCTTACCTTTACAAGTCAGGAGGCACTACACACCACGTTGAGAATTCGAAGCAGACTGAACCCTTTTCACTTTCACCGCACTGTAACTGCATTTGCGTCATACTTCATAATACAATTGTAGCAAAAAAAGGAGCAGTCGTGACGCAGTTAGTAGTAAAAATAAAATCTCTGCGTCAGAGATATGTAATTTTTTTGTACGTTTGAGGTTTGTTCGAATTACGTACGTATTCTAATTCTGGAGTAGTAAATAAAAAAAATTAAAATGGTCGGTCTATTATTTGCAACAATGTGAAATGTAAGTATTGTCATGTTCCAGAGCATTTGACATTTTTTAGAATATATAAACTGAAATGTTTTGAGTACAACTTTTCTATTTTGTTTATACAGATTAGAATATAAATGTTTGTTGGTTGATATATGACGTAATTGTAAAGGCTAGTGCACGTACATGTTACGATTTATCAAGTACAAAAACAATTCTGGGTGAACATTTACATAATCATACTTATAAATTAGTAAAATATTAGTGCAGGTGCGGTAATGTTGAAGTTTTTGATATCTACATAAGTGCTTCATTATATTTTAAATTTTCAATACAAATCTAAAATAGTAAGGTAACACGGTCCAACATTGTCACTGGGTTAACATTGACACATTTTTGGGAAAGCTTCCTAAAATGTATTCTTTAAAACTTACACGAAATCTGCGGTTTCTACGAATACAATACCTGTGTCTATGTCTGGTATTAAAAGCTGGAAGTTGCACATCATAATTTTGGCGTCCGTAATGGCTACTTGTATAACAGCAGATTAGTGTGCAATAAAATTTGTGTATAAGAACTTTGCCGCTGTGTGGTATGTAAGCCAGTTTTTTTATTTAATAAGGTAACTATACACTATTCACGATCGATTTGCCATCCAGTAGGCTGTGTTTTTTTTTTCTTAAGTTGCCTTTCTTAAATATTATTTGATTGATTTCTAGCAATGTCAAAATGAAATTGCCCTGTTGCCAGCTCTAGAGTTCCCTACTTTTCTAAAATAATCTAGTAAGTTTAGAATTAATAAAACAGATAATATATTATACCTTCTTAATTGTCAGAATGGTGAAAGTCAGTTACTAAACTGCAAATTGTGAAAGCTTTCAGCCATTATAAAAGAGATAGGCCAGATTTCATACGATTTACGATTATAAATCGATTAATTGATATATTTGGGGTAAGCATGTATTATTTCTTAAATATGCAATTGCAATTTACTTATAATTTTAGGTGTCTGAGCGTTCTATAAGGGACATTTTATCACAAGGACAGGACGTTTTGAAATCTTCCATTTGTAGTATAGGCGCTAAGACGGACGTTTTCTTAAATTACACGTTCAGAAAAGATTTGCAACGACAAATTTGGCAGTATCGTCAGAAGAATGAACATTTTACTCTCGACAAACTCTTGGCTGACTCGCGAAAATTATGAATATAAGGGGGGCAGGACTACTTTATTCAAAGTTATTAAATCAATGGGTTATAAACACAAAATGGAGAATGGACGCAAAATTTTATGTGAACAAAAACACGTCGTTGCATCCAAAATTAAATTTTTGAGACAATTTCTCCAATATCAAAATGTGACATTCGTATACCTACGCGAAACGTTGATCTACCAAAATGGATCCGCGAGTCGTCAATGGGTACATGAGCGGCATAGATGTTAGTTCTTCTTAATTTGCTGCAAGACCTAAATGTAGGACAACAAAGAATGGCATAGAATATGCTCTGTATACATACGATTTGAGTTCAGATTTCTCGTGAAAAAAGAACAGCAATATGTATTTGGTATGTGTTACAACATTTAAATTATAGTTATTATTTTATTTATAATGAAATCATAATTATATCTAAGTATTATAAACCAATATTGAGCAGCAATAGGCGGACGTTAAATGAACAAACAAGCTGCACTGGCAACATTGCCAGCTTTCAAAAAACATAACCTCCATCAAGAAAAACTAGCATAACCCAACTTAATTAATTGACAAATTTCAATGATACCACACTTTCCCCCAGATTTCCATAGCCTGTTGGATGGCAAATCAATCGTGAATAGATTATACAATTGTACTAATATTCAGAGAAAAGATTCACAGTATAATACAGCAGAATAATTATGATTTAATTATTTTTGTTCAATTCGGAGGTTAGGTAAACATTGTCACCATGTCAATGTTAACATTTGGTAATCATTGCCAGGGTATCAATGTTAGGTTATACGGCGGTATCAATTTGGATGGCACAAAGTTGTTATGTTTTAATATTAGACGGACACAACTTTCATCTATCCCTAAATTTGATAGAGAAAGCAGTCGAGAATAAAATTGAGTTGTTTTGCTTACCTGCTCACACCTCACATCTTTTGGAACCGCTTGATGTCGTGTTTATAAAGCAGTGAAACAAGCATGGGGGGGGATTTTAAGAGAGTTTTATCAAAAATCAGGTTATAAGAATGTCAACAGGTTGGTGTTTCCATCACTTATGAAAAAATTATCTCAAGCAGATTGTTTTTCCCGAGCAAATGCAGTTGGTGGATTCGATGGAACCGGAATTTACCCTCCCTCAAAAGGAAAAATTATGAAAAAAGTAGCCGCTACTCTTTCTAGCACAGAGCCTAGTAGTTCGTCAGTAAAGTCTTCGCCAACGATAAAAACAGCATCGAATGATGAGCAGAAAGAAATCGCTGTGTTGACAATCAAGATATCAGCATCTTCTTCAGCCTGCTTAACAGTAAAAGCAGCATGTTCGAATTTTTTTGTCAGAGTGGAAATCAGACGGGCTTTATTTTTTTCATTGTCCAAAAATCGTTCTTGAGAAACTTGAACCGTCATTGTCTCATCGAAAAAAACTTCCGCAGACATCTGCTTCTTCGTTCGGCGAAGTCTTTCTGCGCTCTTCGTATTTTTCTTGTCACCATCAGATGGATATCCATCGAAAACAACGACTGCATTTGAATCGTAGTGATTTCGTACATATTGAACGTACTTCTCACAAATTGACCCGAAAGAATCATTACGATGCCATACAACTTTATGTAAAAGATACCCCCCATCCACAACATTGATTTTGTGATCTGTTGTATCTCCGAGTTCTACGCTTTCTGACAATGGTGTGAAAACAGCATACAACGAAGATTTCGTGCCTTTGCGCATTCCTTCTTCAGCAGTAAAAAAGCAAAAAAAATAACTTCAATCTGAAGTAGATTTCGCTATATAATGTTATTGTGATGATAATATTATTAATATTATCATGTACCTACACGTTTGCGCCGCTGTAACTCGTTACACATCAGACTTCCAAAAAAGTGTTGATGCAAAAAATGTAGAATGTAGAATGTAGAATTTAGTCTTCTTCAATTTGTATCAGACATTTTTGTCGTAGGATCAACCGTTGAGGAATTAGTTTGGAAAAACTAATTTTTTGTACCTTTAATCCAAGATGGCGGACCGCGCCGACCCCCCCCCCCCCA
>JABXWE010011266.1:0-29337 GCA_014611495.1 Limonius californicus | reverse complement strand
GATTGCGGTCTACTTTTTACGTGATACATTTTTTTTTAAATAATGAAACATATTCAGCGGGGTAGATATTAAAAATACGCGTAATTTGATGTATGATACATATAATAAAAAAAATGAATTACACCCAAAAAATGAAAAAATAACCAATTTTGGCCGGGAGGATCAGCCTTAAGGTAGCCCATCATGGCCTCAAGGATATATCAGAGGTGTTAGGACAATTGTAAATAATGTATTGTCATAAGACAACACATCATTGTTAAGATGTCACAATGAAAATGTTGTTTCTGCCATAAATAATACAGAATAATAGTTTCCCCTTATAACGTCGCGACGCCTTTGGGAGAGTACTAGGTACAGATGGTACTTTTGGTATAAATAATATTTATTTATAGAAAAACAAACAAGAAATTTTCGTTAATACAATACAGACTATTATTATAATAGCCTTCATCAATGATTATCTTAAAAATCAAGCAAAGCCATGCTGATAATGATTTCTATTTAATTAGGTCAAAATGAAAGACAAAAGTACTGCAAAAATGTGTCATCTCAATAGTGTTTTTGTATTCAAATTTTAATATCAACTACAACAATATAACGTAAAATGGCTGATTTCTTAGATTCGAATACCTATCTGTTTTATTAACAGAATCAAAGAAAACGTGTTAGATAAGATGAAGCACTACACGAAAATCTATTTTTAAAATTATCTCTGTTCACTGTCAAGATATAGTAAAAATTAATTTTCCTTAGACATAGAATTGCACATGAAAAGCTTATTATTTCCTTATTGCAATGATACCGGGTTACTATACATCTTTCTGAAGAAAAACGTAAATTGAATGTATTAGAGGCTTTTGCAGTTTATAAGCACTCCCATATTGAATGAGCTAATTGAACTCTTAATTCGTCATTATTAGAAGGTTTGTAATAGAACATCCCAACAAAGCTCAACACTAACATTAATCGTGCTATTTCTATAACTACACCTGTTGTTTACCTAATACTACATTTGATAATGACGTTTTAAGCACGTCAAAACACGTATCACATTAAAACAGTTCAAATAAATTGGGAATTGTCAGTTGCTTCAAAACAACCGGACAAGACAATTCAAATAATAGATTCCTAAGGGTTGTATGCTTGCTGTTTGTAACTGAAAACGTCTGCTAAATCACAAAAGAGTCTATTGTCTTAAGGACAGCATATTAGTTAAAAATTTGATTTAATTTAAGAGTGAAGTATGGTTGGTTTGCAACAACTGACAAACTGGGAGTTGGCTATAGAAACAGTAAAAAAGTGGATATGCTGTGTTGTTATTTAATTTAATTTTGCTGTACACTCAAGGAAGTTATTATAATTTTCTTATTCGCAAAACAATTAAAAACCAATCATAGCTACTTTTTGTAACATATTATTTAAATTAGCTTTTTCAATTAAACTGTTTCTATTTACGATATGATATTATTTAATGTAGAATTCTTTATAAACAATATACAGAGTTGTTTAATTGAAAAATAGAAGTTTGATGTATCTCCTTAAAAGCAGTAGGGCGCAAGGGCGTATCCGTGGGGGGATTTTAAGGTGGAAAAATTTTAAAATAAAACTGAAAAAATATAAACAACAAATTTCTGAAAAATATTACAACCTGTACGTGTATTATACACGTACAGGTTGTAGTTCTTATGACTTTTCACAGATGGATGTACAGTTGGCTCGTGGCAATAAAGAGCTTCCTAGAATAATCTCGTCTCATTTCACGACGCATCAACAACGAGAATATTCCAGAAGCTATTTACCTCGTACATATATAAGAGCGCGCGCATTTCGGTTAAAGTCAATGCAGTTAAGTTACATTCATACAAGCGTTACAAGTGTGTGCCATCTTTCCGACAGTAAAGTTTGCTGTTTCGTGCCATCTACGTTGATACAAATTATACAAAAATTGATATTAGAATGTTTTTTTGGAAAGAATGGTAAGTATTGACGTTTATTTGGGTAGGTATTTACGTTTGCATGTGTTATGCCGCGTCCACACCAACGTAAAGTAAAAGTTATAGTTTATTTTTTGCAGTGAATTTAAAACGAAAGAAAAGTACCAGCAGCAGCGATGAGGGCAAAGAGGTACAACCACCCTCTGCTTCAGATACTGCGACTGCGAGGCCTACTTTTATGGTTCAAACCACGAAGTCAGACAGTGAAAGTAAAACTGAAGACGATGGTTGTCATGAAAATGATATTGGAAATATCGTCGGCCTGGCGACCACTACGCCGGTTGATAAAAAAAAAACATTTTCTGGAAAATGGCTGAGTAGGTACCTTCGAAGAACTATGATTTTTGCTCAAGAGCAAATTCAATCACCAGTGGCTGGACACATATTCACCATAGTTAGCTCACAAAAGGCGACTCAAAGGTGCTTTCTGTAAATATTATGTGTTGTTTCCGCCGTTAGCCAGCATGATTAGAGGTGGTTGGGGTTCTTTCATTATCAGACCTTCCACTAAGTACAAGGACATTCACGATTATTGGAAAGCACATGTACAGACCCAGGGGCAATGGAATCTGGAAAATCGATCATGGAGGCCGTTCCAGTGGACATCCTACTTCACTAGTCTTCGCAAAAATTAATAGAAAAATACAAAAAAAGTACTGTCCTCAGTTGTTTCCCGAGTCATTATTTCCGGCGCACATGATTTTCCCTTAGAGGGAAAAATCTGCATGAAGCCGTACTTATCGAAGCAGGTGATTCATAATTAAAACACCACACATTCTGGCTGACGAAACCGCGGATATATCGGACAAACAACAGCTGTCTATTCGATTACGTTTCTTCGATGAAAAGGACAACACAATCGAAGAAGAATTTTTGGGCTTTCTAAAGCTTGAAAAGCTTGATGCCAAAAGTTTTGCAAAAGCCATTGAAGATTTTGTGACGAATTTCAAGCTAGACCCTGATAAGTGTGTGTGTGTGTGTGTGTCCGTTTTACGACGCGAGCTTATTGCGAACATTCCTAAACTGTGTGAGACTAGATGGTCAGAGAAGTACAACAAACAGTATCCGTGTTTTTAAGGATCACTTCGTCGATATTGTTGAAGCATAGACATTAGCTGAAG
This sequence comes from Limonius californicus, assembly GCA_014611495.1. Taxonomy (NCBI): domain Eukaryota; kingdom Metazoa; phylum Arthropoda; class Insecta; order Coleoptera; family Elateridae; genus Limonius; species Limonius californicus. The sequence continues at coordinate 26,222 of JABXWE010011266.1, read as the reverse complement.
AGGGTAATATAATAAAAAAAATCCATATCAAATGCATGCAGCGGCGCGCAGATCTTCATTTGTTGTGTCAGTAGCATTAAGTGCGAGGTATTCCTCTATAATGGAACCTGTAGCAAATACACTTCAATTGAAGGCACTTGACATAGGTAAAGCTAACCAACACATTCAAACTATTTTCGTCATACTAAGAGAGCATCGGGAAGCTGCGGAGAACGTCACAGCTGAAGTTTTGAAAGAAGCAGGCGACATTTGAAAGTTGACATAACCGCCACTCGCGTTGCTGGGCGACAAATGCACAGAAGCAACCCTCCAGCAGAGAATCCATCCGAATTCTGGAGAAGGTCTCTAATAATTCCTTAGTTGGATTTCATCATATCATCTTTAGAAGTCAGAATTTCTGCTTTTTCCTTTATCTCTAATAATGTAACAGATAGTAATAGAACTGGCACACTAGATAGAAAACTTTTTAAGCGAAAAAGCTACGGTTTAACAATTATATAAAAAAAATTAGCTCCAGTGTGGTCCAGTGGTTGGAGCACTGGGCTCCGGTGCGGAAATTCAAATCCCCGACTCGGTACCTGGGGGGCGGCCTATCCAGTCGCTTTAAATAGTTGGGTTCTTGCGTTCGAATGAACAAGGAGTAATAATGCGGTTTCCGCACCACATCACCACGTGTCATGAATTTGGCATGCGGCTACCGGGTGTGAGAACAAGCATAGGGGAACTCGGACCTTCCGCCTTGCAGGTCATCCCTTTCATGGGGGTGTAGAGTCGTACCATTATATTATTTATTCAAAATGACACGAAATATTCTGAAAATACTCCCGTTGTTGCTATTTACATTTACAGTGTCATAAAGCTTATATTTATACAATAAAGATGCTCTAAAGGCGGCAACGCACATACAACTACCAGTACGGAATAATATACCCTGAATTTAATAGTTTCTTGCAGAAGTTTGATTTTGTCTTCTGTGGCAACAAAAAATAAAATAACCATGAGGGTTGCTTTATTTTTTGAAGTAATTCGTAAACTATTTGCAGTTTTTATAATTAATCTCGGATATGTCCGATTATATTACTTAAAAAATATCTATTACATAGTTTCGATATAAGTTTTTATGACAAATATTTCATAAATAAAGTATTAGAAGTGTGAAATACAAGACTTAACTAAAATGTTTATTTTCCTCGTCAAATATCCATTTAATTATTCAAGTTAATATTAAATCATCACACAATAACAATTAGCCACCTGTTTTTGTGTTTGCATTAATAAAACAACTAATTAAAATGAAATCAGTTTAACTTACAGGTTTAACATTTAGAGGATTTATTGCGTTAAAAAACTGAAAGAAGTGAATACATAAATAGAATGTATTTTGTACATATGTATTAATTATTAATAAAATTAGTATAAGTAAAATATGCACCTATCTAAATATACGAGGGGCATATCAACTTACTTCCATTAATATTTTAGAATGTATTTACTGGGAGTGCTTCAAATATTTTTCATCTAAATGCAGATAAAAGTATTTGGGGTCCATTTGCTTAATTTTTTCTTTTCCATGTGATTTAAAAATATTGTGTGATTACAAAGAGATGTTTACGTAAACATTAATGTAAAGTTAATTAAGTTATCCATAGATTAACAGTACAAATTTCAGATCATGTTCATGGTTTCAGTTACAACGTTATTATTTCTACATTTTGTAAAGTGTTTCAGATATCTTCATAACCCAACATCATACATAATTCAGTTCCTTCTCGTCCGCGGAAAATCATACTAAGAATAATTGCAATAAATTCCATAATGGGTTGCAGAATATTCAAATGTAACCGCAGAAATTGCTTTAGTATATTATTTAAATACAATTGAATAAAAATAGTAATATATGAACATGTAGGCAAATGAAAACTAACTGAAGGATAAATGAAGATAATCCAAACTACAACCTTCTTTTCCATAGAAAACATTAAGTGCTACGTTTTCCTCTACCTTTCTAATTGTCTAAAAATATACATTAGATAATACACGTGGTAGCAACCTCTTTAAAACAGAGACTTTGTTTAAATAAAGGTGCTGCAATGTTCAATAAAATACTGATTTATGCAGCGAGTCCGCAACATTTTGCCAGTATAAAGCAATAATTTTAACTAGCCCATAATATCTTTTTTTAGTATAGAGTAAAAGCTTTAGAACCTATTAAAAAGAAGTTGGGGTTTATTCGTGATATCTATTTTGACAAATAAAGCTATTCATCAACATTGTTTTCAATAATACATAAAAGTTTGAAAAGTTTTGTGTCCCAATGGTATAGCCAAGACTTTTTTTATAGCCTACAGATTAATATTAAAATATCACTAAAAAAATTGTTTTGTGTAAAATTTCTAATAATCAATTGCCTAAACTATGCTAAAAATCTCAATGGGATTACCATTAAATACCAAACACTCCAACCTTGACCTATACTACTAAATGTATTATACTGTTCGACAACCTCGAGATGGTAAATATAGTTTGAAATCTTCAAATAATACAAAAAATTGTTTTTTTTTGTGTTCAATCTAAACACGGAGACTGCTAAAATATATTCGAACTTAATGGATGGAGCTAGTCCTCAAAATATCTCCCTCATATGTTCATTTTTAGGTTTGAAATAATTAAAGTATGATAAAAAAAACTGTTTTATGTAAAATGTATTGTAAGAAATTTCCACAAAAATACCTATAATTTCACCGTAATTAAACCGTAAATCCCTGCCTTGGACTATACCACCCATATGTATTTTACTATTTTACAGGTTCCATGCTGTAAATATTGTTTTCCAACTTCATATAATGTAAAAATTGTTTGTGTAAAACTAATTCAAGAAAATGTATAAAAAAAAATTCCAATAATTTCATGGATTATAAACCCTTACCCCTCCCTTAGCCTATACCATTCATATGTATTTTACTATTTTATAGTTTCCATACTGTAAATATTGTTTTCCAACTTCATATAATATAAAAATTGTTTTGTGTAAAACTTATTCAAGAAAATGTATAAAAAAATCCAATAATTGCGTGGATTATAAACCCTAAACCCCTCCCTTAGCCTATACCATTCCAATGTATTTTACTATTTTATAGATTCCATGTTGTAAATATGGTTTGCAACATCAATTAATATATAAATTGTTTTGTGTAAAACTTATTCCAGTAAATATATAAAAAAATTCCAATAATTTCATGGATTATAAACCCTTACCCCTCCCTTAGCCTATACCATTCATATGCATTTTACAATTTTATAGTTTCCATACTGTAAATATTGTTTTGCAACTTCATATAATATAAAAATTGTTTTGTGTAAAACTTATTCAAGAAAATGTATAAAAAAAATCCAATAATTGCCTGGATTATAAACCCTAAACCCTCCCTTAGCCTATATCATTCATATGCATTTTACAATTTTATAGCTTCCATACTGTAAATATTGTTTTGCAACTTCATATAATATAAAAATTGTTTTGTGTAAAACTTATTCAACGAAATGTATAAACAAATTCCAATTCTTTCATGCATTAAACCCTAAACCTCTTACTTGGTCTATCCCACTGATACGTAGTTTAGTATTTTATTCTATGCTGTAAATATTGTTTTTACAATGTGCAGAACGAAATTGCTGGAAAATGTTCTGAAACTTAACGAATGGTACTTAAGCTTGAAATACCTTCCTTGACCTACACCACTGATATGTATATTACTCTTTGATAACCTTATGCTAATATAGTGAACAACTTTTAAATAATACTACAAAAAATGTATTGAATAAAATCTACATAACAAAATCTAAATTTTAAAAAATTATATTCCACCCTTGAATACGCCACTGTTGAAAAAAGAAGAATATTTCTGTCTTATTACTAATGTTTAATCATAGCGAAGTACTAATTGGTCTTCAGTAAAATAGTTAAATTTTGGGGTCAAGGAGAATCGAAGCTGACTTTTGGATAATTCCACAATATAAACTATCTATTTACGAATCTTTGCTAAGTTATCTATCTATTTTATCTTGTATTCCAGAGTAACGTGGCTTGATTATAGTTACGGAAAATTTAGGAATGGAAACTTTTAGCCGAGTTTCAAATTCCAGCTTAAGGAGAGAGGCAGTGAAGTTTCTGATGGATTTTCCAGAACTGGTTCTGCTTAATATTTTTCGGTAAATACAGGTCAATTAGCGGTAAGAAATGTATTTACAAGTTTCCCTGGAAGTTTACTGCTTTTAGATTTTTAATGATAAGTGGGAACGAATTGCATGCACATCCAAAAAGTAATTTAATTAATAGCTTATAGTATTACATGCGCGGCGAACGTAAATAAAAACTTTCTTGGAAAACAATTCACTGTACAGAAAAAGAACAATAACCGATTAGAGGGAACAACGATAAACATATTTACAAACGGTATATTTACCAGCTTATTGTTCCAAGTGGGTATTCTGTGTATTTAAAAAATTCACTGGAACAAGTGCGCGAATTCTTAACTAGCAACCCGACCTATTTAGAAATTACCGTAACTTTCGAAACGCGATTTACGCGTGTGTTAAAAGTATTACATCACAGTTCTGATTAAACACAGGTAAATGACACCAAGTTGCACGTTTTAAATGTGCTATTTTCTGATAATACCCGCGATACACGCACATGATTGAACTATTTCGAAAAGCGCAAAAACGACAACGTCAACATATGAAGTAACGTTATATTTGGGAAACGAGGACCGGGTTAAACGAACGTAGCTTGTCCCGATTGAGTACACTGCACTTTATGCACTGGATAACAATAAATTGCGAATAAACCTAACCTTAGTTGGGGGAACGTTTCGACCCACACAACGTAGCAGAAGTAATAAACGAGATGCTATTGTACTTACGTGTAATTAAAACAGCACAACAATACTACAAACTACATTTAAAAACACCTGTGTATTCCGTTTGACCGCTTTTCGGCCATTCCAGGCTGACCTGTCGAAGGAAGTGGGAATGTGTTGTGGCATTAGAGATTGGTGTGTTGCGTACGAAAAGAATTCCATGTTATTTCCCTATGATTCCCTAATTCACAGCAAACAAGCTATATTTTGTGCATATACATCTTAATGTACATGCTCCTAAGCTCTGATATCTTTTAATTGAACGATTGCAATCCTAATTTTCCTTTCAAAGTTTTAAAGTTTTGACAGGCCCACGCACATCTTTAAGGAGGATTGGGATAAGCAGCGGCGTCTATCGTGAAGTCCAAATTGCAGTTTTAAATTGTAGAATGTGTTACTAACAGGTGCGATAGAGTTCTCTACCTGTATAGTTGTTAGGTTCCCCTAGCACTACTATACTTAGCGCTCGGTAACCTCTTTAAATTAATAAAGGATATGTAATTTTTTGGGCTTCGGATCTACTCCATTTGCAGTTTTTCTTTAGATCTAATTTTCAATAATCAAATTATCAGTGCAAAACATATGGCGCATTAAATTAATTATCTTGGAAGTACTGCCAACTTTTTATTTGTGTTATCAATTCACTTAAACTAGTAAATAAAATATATATTAGCGTATGTATACTGTACGAAAGCACTTTACGGCTGCTTATTATTTGGCTAATCATTCTGACTTTAAAAATCCTAATCATGGGCGTCCACAGGAAGGTGCAAGGGAAGGGGCGTTTCTCCCACTTTGAAACTTTTAGGCAACTTACTATTTTTAATTTTGAATCCATATCGTGTGTAGTTTTTCTTTAGACCTAATTTTCATTAATGCAAATTATTAGCGTAAAAAACATGATGTAAAAAACAATTATCTTGGAGTTATGGCCAACTTTTTATTTGTGCTATCAGTTCAGTGAAACTAGCAAATCAATTATATACAGTGCGCATCAAAAACTTTAAACATTAACGTTTTTAAGGAAACAGATATGATACGTTATTGTCATTAAAAACATGTTCTAAATTTTTAAAATTTTATTTGATAGTTTCTCAAATAAATTGATATGTGGAGCACTAATTATTTTACATCGTCATTTAAATGATGAGGGGATAAGGAGAAAAAAATGGGATTGCCATTTAAAAAAATTAAGAACAAGTGAATAATTTTAACATACAATTGAAACCCATCTTTGCTTTATAAAAAATTTATTCAACCATTTAATTACAAATACTTACCTTCACAGTTAAGGCACCTATCCCATTGTTTTACTAACCGACGTATACTCTACTCATACAATTCTTCCACAGCTATCTGTACTTCTGCGTCAGACCATAGGCAAATTAAATATATTTGCCTATGGTCAGACTCAAAATACCGACCTTTTCACACCTTTTCAGCGGTCCAAAAATATGGAAATCGCAAGGTGATAGATCCGGGCTATAGGGTGGATGCTCTAAAATCCTCGATTTCTTTCGTTTAAGATTTTCTTTTACCATTAGCGACATGAGCCATAGCATTGTGGTGGAGCAAAATGACCCCACGCGTAAGTTTTCCTGGACGTTCCCGTCTTATTGCTTGATGAAGCTTGTCCAAAGTTTCATTGTACAGATTTGCATTGACATTTACTCCAGGTTCCTTACACTCTATCAGCAAGGTTCCTTAATGATTGAAACAGAAATGTTCGCATCACCTTGTCTACAGAAGGTTGTGCTTTAAACTTCTTCGGTGGTGGTGAACTTGAATGTTTCCACTGCAGCCTGTGAGGTGTTGCAGAGATAAGCCCATTCGCAAGCATTTTTCAAGAGACGAGGAATCCATTGCGTACAAACTTTGCTGTAACCCAGATTACGAACAATACTATGGACAGATTCTACACTTGCACCAACAATTTCTAAAATTTCTCTAATTGGAATTCGACGATTTTCTCTAATAAGGCCTTCCACATATGCCGTATTGTTTTCTGTTAATGCAGTACACCGTGCACCTGGTCGCGGCTCACCCACAGTCTCCTCCTCTTTTCCATTTTTAAATTTTTGGCACCATTCCTTCACAGTTGGGTGTGCAATACATGTATTTCCATATACATATTGCATTCGCGTATGAATCTGCAATGGCTGCACACTCTCAGCGCATAAAAATTGTAAGACCGCACGCTGATCAAACTTGGACGGATTTTCAACAAAAAACGCAATTTCAAAATCGAAATTTTAAAAGTCAGAATCAAATTCAAACGCCAGAAACTTATGTGTTGCTTACAAACACTACTAACATTAACGAACGTTATTTGAATTAGGTATTGCATTTGTTTTTAAGGCTAAGTTGATCAAAGATGGGTTTCAGTTGAACAAGCCTCTTACAAATGTGCATTTTTTAAAAGGAAAATCGATAAGTTTCAGGATTTTTACAAAAAATAATTCGTTACAGTTTTATTTGGTATGTTCCATACTTTTGACGCGCACTGTATTTGCTTGTTTAAACTGCACGGAAGCCATTTTAGGGCCATTTATTATTGGAATATAAATGTTACCGAAAAAATCCCGATGTTTAGTTATACCGATCTGGTCACCCTATCCTAAGATAATTATTTTAACGCGCGTATTTTGCAGTGGTAAAAACTGTTTTGAATATTCTATATTACAACAATACAAAATTTGAACACACAAGCGTTATAAAATTTCGATCGAAAGAAGGCAATAATCCAAAGAATATCCATGAGATAATGGTGACTGTTTATGGGGAAAATAGCCCCCGTTCTATTTTCTAGTTAAATTTTGGTGTAAGCAATTCAAATGGGACAGGGAGTCAATTCCGGATGCCCAAAGGGCGGAAGACCTCTTGAAGCACGAACACAGGAGACCATAAAGAAAGTTGAAGATTTAGCGTGGATTGATCGCCGAGTGACAGTTTAAGTTATTGCAAGAGAAGCAAGGTATATCAGAAACATATGTTTTTAAAATCCTTCATGAAGATTTAGGAATGAGCAAGTTGTCAGCACGGTGGATTCCCAGGCTGCTCACTCCTGAACATAAATTGCGTAGGTGACAAATTTGCGGGGATAATTTGGCGACTTTATCAAAAGATGAGGACTTCTTTAAAATTATAACTGGGAATGAAACCTGGGTACACCACTGGGACCCACTGACGAAACAAGAGTCCATACAATGGCTTCATATTGACTCTCCACCACCCAAGAAGGCGAAGACGCAATTCTCAGCGGGAAAAGTGATGGCCACAGTTTTCTGGGATGCTGAAGGGATTTTATGGGTTGAATATATGCCAAAAGGGTCTAGAATAGCGGGGAATGTCTACAAGGAAACAATAATCAATTTGAAAGCAGTTATACGCAAGAAAAGACCTCACAATTTTGCGCAGAAAACTGTGCTTTTGCACGATAACTGCAGGATGCATGAAGCACGAACCGTTAAAGAAGCAACTGATGAATGCGACTTTTTTTTCGAATGCATGGCGTTATCAGAATATCGTTGGAGTGTGTAAGCGTTAATGGTTTTTATGTTGAAAAATAAAACTCCCCTCGTATTTTGCTCATGTAAATTATACGGAATCGTTGTACGACCACTTATTATTCAGCCAATTAGGTATATTGTTCAATAAGAACGAATTTGTTCTTCTTCACAGACGTTTAAAATTTAATTTGGAATACAGAAAACCTCCAGCAGAGGAAATTATTGTTGGAGTCGAAAGTGCCATCAGCAATTTCGATGGACACAGCATTTCAGGAGAAAAGCTTGCAAAACAAATTTCGGATAATTTGAAAATGCATTAATTCAAGAAACCAGAATCTGTTAACAAAGACCAAAGACTCACTAAAAGACTTAAAAAGAAAAACTATTTTATCTGTAAGCTGACGAAGGCAAGAGAATAGTAATTTTGGGCAAATAAAATTATTTGGAGAGAGTGGATGTTATGCTCAATGACGGTCCTTGCAGATAGTTATAGTTTCTTTCAAGTTTTATCGTTATTTGCTCACCAAAGGGTGCCTGGTAATCCCTGGTTAACATTTAACGAAGTTGTAAATGCAGGTAAAATAACAGATCCGACTTTAGGAATTTCATTTGAAAGTTCGGCATTTTCAAATGTCCATTTTATTGAGGTATAAATATTTGTTTACACTTTTTCATAATAATTAAAACATAAAATTTCTAACAAGTATTTTTAAGACCGTTGTGTAGTGAAATAGCTCACCCAACAGGTGCAACGTTGACTTGTCTAACAGAATTTTTTGATGACAGGATAATCAGCAGAGATCGTTGGCCACCGCGATCGCCCGGCGTTACAACCTTCGACTACTGTATGCTTAGACATCTTAAGAATGTTATATATCAAATCGTGTACACACAATTGAGGATTTACAGGTCCTTACACCACAGAATTATAATTACATAAAGCATAAAATATACTATTTTTCTGGCATATCTATTTTACACTGACTGTAATTGTCTGTGCAACTTTTCGGGATAATATCGTGGGAGTTATATCAAGTTTTGCCTAACTAACATACATTTCTATTTACTTGGTGATATGTTTTGGAGATACTAGCGGCGCCATGCTTGTAATCCGTTTGATTCTAGAATAACTTAGCGCTTGTTTATAGTTTTATGTTTAAAACCCATACGTTCAATAATTCCTAGCAATTTTATCGTAAGCAAGCAGTTTTCCCGGTATTACATTTGATATATTTTTGATAAATTAAGTGTTCGTTATTAGTCCACGGTGTCCACATTTTTAAATAAAGTATATATAACTATCTACTTCGCACAGAAGTTCATCAACAACTGCTTGGCGCTGTTTACTAATTAAGTTTAAAAATTATGTCATTATCCAAGCTAATTAAGGAAGCTAATTTTGATACATAAGTAGTTTACTAGGTTTAAAAGGGTAATCTTAAATTATGAATGAAAAACAGACAATTTAATCTTCTTGTTCGAGTCACAAACTTTAGATAACCTCCAACCTCTTTGCAACATGATTTACCTGAATGCGATCGGTGCTTTAAATCCTGTAATACCTAAACTATACTGTATATACACAAACCAGGTAAGTCAGTGAGACCCATTGTGTCATATATTGGATGATCGCGACACCTGCTTATTTGCTTTAGAAGTGGTTATAACTAAAGAATTTAGCAATTTGTCTACTCAGCAATTCTGTTTTTCGGTACATAAACAAAATGAAAATCTTAGCTACTTGAAGGAGAAATTTTAGTTCCTTTCTAGTTTTTTCTCTAGAATAAGTGCCTAGTGTTTCGATTCCACAAACTATGACTTACCTGCAGGAATTAATCACAGCAAACAATTTAGATCCTAAAAAAATTAACGAATACGCTTACAGAAAAGAAACCAATGTAAATAAATTTATTATCGATGAGTCAAATCATTGTTTTCAACATAAAACGGTGGCCTTCAGTCTTTTGGTCCATAGATTGCTTACCTTTCGATCAAATCCAAATCGATAGCGGTTTGAATATCGGTACATTCAAAAAATATTGATACCTACAATAGTTTCTCTCAATTCATTATTGATAATTTAATTAGGAAACGTAAACTAAGATAAAATGTTCGTAATTCCACGACTTTTCAAAGTTCTCACTTAGAAGAAAACTCCAGAAATGTAATCAAACGCAGTTGCGTTGTGGCTTGCTTGCCGACGATGGCAAAGACGCAAAAAAAGAGAAAGTAGACGAAATATGGTGCATCCAATTTTAAATGATAGAATGACTCACAGTATATTTGTAATTCTGTATCCAAATTTAAGAAATGATGGCAAGAAATTTTTTAACTACTTTCGTATGTCAGTAAAATCTTTTGATGATGTGCTTGACATTACAAAGGAAGATTTATCTCCTCGTGAAAACTATGCAATACGAGATGTTACTTCTGTGGAAGAAACACGTATAATAACTTTAAGGTAAGAAAAATATATTCTTTTATGTGAGAATGTGTACAAGTGGACAAGAAAATAAGGTTAAAATATCACTTTAATTTAATGACGCAAGAATAGTACAGAAAATTAGGCAATTACAACCGGTTTTGATATTTATTACTGAAACAGTTCTAGGCATTCAGAATTCTGTGAATCATTCGATACTGGTGATGGTGTACCTAGTTGGAGGGGTTCAAAATAGTCAATTCGTGGTGCAACCGATGACCAGGATGACGCTGCTGGATCGTACTGCGAATTGTCATACGGAAATTCGATATACTCACGTTGAGTTCTTGTTGATGACAGATAATATTGCTGTTGTGAGTTTGTATATACAGGTCGTATAGAAAACGCAACTGATGACGTGTTGTGTAAGTTGTTAGCCGACTGTGTATGACGTGGGACCTGTTGTGCCCTACGAATTATGCTCATGAGTTCAATTTTCGTTTGTAGGCATATATCTACAGGATGTATGTGGTTGAGACTGAGCCCGAAACGTAATATTCTGTTGAATGATATTCAAAAATTCTGCATCAACAGCATTAATTTTCATTTTCTTCCTCGGATGATTATTCGACGGTGGTCTCATGACATCTTCTTCGTGGACTTGTGACTTGTAACAGGACAATCTAAAGGACAGGTGTGTTTTCAATATTGGTGTCAGTATGTTTATTTCTCACCGACCGTTCAAGGAATATCAAGCGTTGAAAATATAAGTAAAGGTTCTTGGTGGGGCTCTGGAACCTGATGGTGTAGTTTTTTTTTCTACATTTCTTGGACGATGCAATCACGGAGCCCTTTCCATTTTTTTTTGGAGTGAAGTGCCTAAAAATGCAAATAAGTGGTCAATTAAGTACGAGACTTGTTGAATTGAAACCCATCTTTGATCAACTTAGCCTTGAAAACAAATGCAATAATTCAATTTTGTATGTACAAAGTCGAATGGATGATAAGAATGAATGAATACTTTATTGAATGTTTTTGGATGACATGCCTATTGTAATATACTATTTTCTGATTTGTTAGTACCTAATAATTATTACTAATTTCAGGTATTTAGCTACCGGGTGTTATTTTGCAGACTTGCACTATGCATACAGATTGGGAAAATCAACGGTAATCGAAACAGTAGAAAAGACATGTAACGTTATTTGGAACAATTTAAAAAATACAGTGATGAAAGAACCGAAGACAGAAAAATGGAAGCAAATCGCAAAGGGCTTCGAAAAGTTTACAAATTTTCCGAATTGCATTGGCGCCGTAGACGGCAAGCATACCCGAATCATAAAACCCACAGAATCAGGATCGCTCTATTACAACTACAAGAATTTTTTACTACCGCATTGTTGGCAGTGTTGATGCAAATTATTGCTTTATATCAATAGATGTTGGTGCGTATAGCAAGAGCAACGATTCCACGATTTTTAAGAATTCGTTATTCTATAATAAACTTGCAGGGAGGACTTTGAATATCCCGAATCCAAATCCAATATCTAAGATATGTACAACATCTTTACCTCACGTCATTGTAGGCGGCGAGATCTTCGGCCTAATGGAAAATATAATGAGACCGTATTGTGTTAAAAACTTAACACACAAAAAGAGAAATTTTAGCTATCGATTATCCAGTGTAAGACGCTATATTGAGTGTTGTTTTGGAATTATGGTGAACAAATGGTGAATATTTCATAGACCACTCAATGTAAACATGGATTTTGTAAAAACTACGAGGGTGATTGATAACTAAGGTCTCCACCAGCGCTGTGGTGCGAGTACTGGGGATAGAAAAGTTCTAGCCTGCATTCGGTAGCCTCCAGTGTCTAGTCTGAACGTGCAAAGTTTCAGTTTTCTGTGTCGCGCCGTTGCGTAATAGTGTCATTTATCATGAGCTCGACTTCTGAGTTGCGTACCAAGCAATGATCAGTGATAGAATATTTTAACGCTGGAAGGTTGCGCGCCCATCGAAATTCACATGCGTTTGAAAGCTGTTTATGGCAATATTTGTATGGATGTGAAGAATGTTCGCCAATGGGTTCGACGTGCAAAATTCTGCAATAGGGGCGAGATGAAGGTGTTTGATGAAAAAAAATCGGGATGACCAATTTCAGTGACGCATGAGGAGAATCAAAAACGAGTGGATGCGCTGATTCAAGGAAATCGCCGAATTAAGCAAAGAGAAATTGCTCTGCAACTGGGCATTAGTAAAAAGACAGTGCCCCACATTATTCAGATGTTGAATTACAGAAAAATCTGCGCGTAAAACGCAGAAACGTATCCGTAGAGTAAGGCCGCAAAGGACCACTTTCTTGCATCACGACAACCCCAGACCGCATTGCAGCCGCGAAACGACGAAGGCAATGTCGAACCTGAAATTCAGGGTTGTTTCTCACCCTCCGTACAGCCCCGATTTGGCACCCTCAGACTTCTGGTTGTTCCCAAAGTTGAAGGAGGTAATAAAGGTCACCATTTTTCGTCGGATACAGAAGTTCAGGCTGCTGTGGGCACGTGGATCAAGAGTAAACCAGAAAGTTTCTTCATGCTCGGAATGAGCAAATGGATAGAGCCTTTGGAAAAATGTGTGACACTAAATGGTGATTATGTAGAAAAATAAAAAAGTAGGTTTGAAGTACAATAAATTTACTTTATTTTGACACCGGTTTCATTATTTCCTCCTTTCTCAAACATTTTATAGAATTGAAGACCTTAGTTATCAATCGACCCTCGTATAATTAAAACATGCTGCGGCCTTCACAATTACGTGAGAATAAGAGATGGTTATAGATATGACCATACTCTGTATAAAACATCGCTAAGCAGTTTGGATACCGCTATAGAAAGACCCAGTACAAGGGCCCGAAACTCAAAAGACGTATTTGCTGATTACTTTGTTAATGAGGCAAACTAAAATGATTTCATTTGTAATGTTTTAAAAATGACTGAACGCGATTCACGCGCTACTGTATGTGGACGGAATGTATGAACCGCTAGTATATTGCAAACGTGGGATTTGAAACGCACGAGTTGAATCGCGCGTAAATCGCCTCATCTGGACATGCTCTTAGTAGTAGTTTAGTCTTTGTTTGTCAGAAGTATACAATTGTTGTTAGACTTCCATTGTTGACTTATCTGCAGAGCCTTTTCTCGGATACGTTAGTTAGTCCAACTTCCTACTAAAGATGGCAACTTAGTTGCCGAAGTACGTGTTTAGGTGTTCTAAATATCGTGGTGGTAAGGAGTTTTCCAAATTCTTATCATTATTATTCCGACTTTAAAAATCTTAATCTATGTACTTCCGACACTTTTGGGCAATTTACTCCTTTTGGTTTCGAATCCATATCTTGTGTAGTTTTACTTTAGACTTAATTTTCAAAAATACAAATTACCAGCGCAAAATCACGGACCATTAAATTTATTAGCTTGGTACTCGTCACATCTCTATATTGTTCTTCTTTTGACCACTCATGTATTTGATTGAAGAATAATGGGAATAATTGTAAATGAAATTTCCATGTTTAAAACAACTTCACGTTTTACTATCAATATAGCTCATTTTATTGTTTACAACTGCCGCGGAATTTAGAGGATAAATGTAAATGTAAATACTAGTGACGTAATATTATTTTGCCCTTCTTCCCCATTATTTTTTATGCCGTATAAAATATTTTGTTTAGTTAATCGTCAAACATGTTTAAATTTTATTAAATTTATTAAATAGAACATGTTCATATAAATATGCTATGTTTAATATATTTCACGTGGAACAATGAAGTATTTACGTTAAAATAATTATTTATATATACTGTATTTCAGCAATTATTAGATAACAAAATATATAAGATAGAAAATACAATAATCAGCTGTTACGGGCCAAACGCGCTTTTTCGTCGACCCGCAACAGGATAGGTGGAAAAGGCTTACAGCTTAGCTCAGAGGAGTAGGGGAGGTTCACGGAAACCGCTTAAGGGAAGAAATCTTCCTAGTTGTGTACAGAGTATATCGAAAATTAAAGGGTGCCACCTTCCAAATCACAGCTGATTGCAGGTTCTCGTGGAAGGCCGGGATGCCAGCAGCTTACGGGAATCGGACTCACCTTTATTGTGCCTCCCTCCTGTTTATAAAGCTTGCAAAGTTCATGCACACACAAATACAATAGATACTACAATAAAAGAAGCAATAAATTACAAAACGCATATAATAAAACTATTGGAAATAAATGACAATATAAAAAAAATAACAGCAAATGGTGATATTGTAGTTCAATACTACAAACGGTTAATTGAACGTTCAAGAGGCTCGCCGCCCCTGGCTTACGGCATGCATTTAAATTCTTCAAACAAATCTACGTGGCCAGTGGCGTTTGAGTTTACAAGAATAATACAATATATAATTACTTTTTACAATTAACAGTAAAATAAAATGACAATCGATGACTGAAGGTCGCTTTTTGTCGCATCAAAAAAAAAGGTTCAGTCACTTAAATTTTGAAAGTTAACGCGTAAAAGGTTTTTTTCCACAACACAAAAACTAGTTGTTTTACCTTGACTTTCGGTGAATGGAGTAGAGAGAAAGGCAGGCACAATCTGGGGTGTTTTCAGGTCCGGAAAAAGGGTAGACGACGTTCGCGAAATTTCGAGACGGAATTTTTGCTGCACAACCTTCCTAGTTCGTCGCAGCAACGGCACATGTACAGGAACAAGAAATGGGCTCGATAATAATCCGCCAAAGGCGATCGGCAAATTCGCAATTAATTGCCCTTCAAGGGTTAAAATTCCAGCGTGTTTGTTTAAGTCCGACACTTGCCGATGATTCTGTTCACCCCACGGTGAAAACAGCGTTACGAAATTCACGCGATGGATACC
Organism: Limonius californicus; assembly: GCA_014611495.1. Taxonomy (NCBI): domain Eukaryota; kingdom Metazoa; phylum Arthropoda; class Insecta; order Coleoptera; family Elateridae; genus Limonius; species Limonius californicus. Next base: position 10,459 of record JABXWE010011266.1, on the reverse strand, counting down.
CATCGAAAACGCAAGTCCGACTGCCGAGGAAACGCAACGCGAACCTCCATTGTCCCAAAAGATTACACCATACCTATTACGAAATATGGTGAAATAATTATCGAACAATTTGACACGTAAATTCGCAGAAAGCGTCCAGAGTCAGGCGCAGGCATAACATTAATCGGTAATTTCAGCCTGCAAAGGGAAACTTTCAAAGGCTTTGCGAAAGTGGCCTCCCATAAATTAAATTTTTGAAAATAATGAAAATTATAATCAACATCAAAATGGCAATTAAAGTAGAAATTTGATTCCTATGGCGCGGCAATTAAAGTATGACTTTAATTCAGAGGGAGTGGCAAAATCAAATGAACATGACACCGCTTAAATTATACTGTAGAAGAACTACAACTATAAGCATTTTTAATTCTTTTACTACTGAATGGCGATTTACCATTCAGTATTAATATACATGGTAGGCCATAATGAAGTACTCGATTTGAGGTGGCCGCCATTTTGACATGGCGTATTTCGCCTCAGTTTTGTTTTACCAGTTGTATATCCAAGTTTCATTATGAATCGGTCTATACCATAAGAACGTAGATAAATTGAAACTTTGTTTATTAAAAGCAATGAATTGATTATTTCGACGCAGCGAAGTTTTGGCCGAAATCATTCATGTCGCCCAACTCCAACTAGAATCTTTGCACAAGTAATTGTGTGTCGTACTTTTTTCGGAACGATGAAAGTACTGCTGAGTTACAGCCAATGGCGAGAGCGATGCAGGAGAACTTTTTGTCACCTCAATTAGAAGAATTTGGACTAAGGGATATGTTATTGCAACGGTGCGACGGCGTACGCTTGCAAGAAGACATTGGCTAAGAACTGGAACGTTTAACATCTCATTTTGCTGATTTTACATTGGCCGCCAGATCACCAGATCTCTCTCTCTATTTCTCTCGTTTTGGTTTTGTTTCATTATATTATAAATGGCAGCCACTTAAAATCGGTTACTTCATTATGGGCTTCCCTGTATATTAGAAATACAGGGAATTTTTCTTTTAAGTATACATAGCCTATGTATACTTTTAAAAGAAACGCGTCAAATTCGCCTATTGTGTATGCAACCAACTATACCGATAACTAAAAATCAGAAACAAACGTCACTATAGTTGTGAATTATTTGAGTATGAAGGTTATGTTGATGCAGTGTTTATATTAAATAAGTATTTCAGCCTGTGTATAGGACGCAAATGATGACTTATTTATTAAATAAAAAGTTGCAAGAATCTACGAGCCGTATCTTCTATACCGTGAATTCTCTACAAAAAGGTGATATAAAGTTTATTGATAGAACTAGTCATTTCCACGTAAAAAGGCGTAAAACATTAGAATAAGTTTTGTGGTTGGGCGCCGCTGCGTGGTGCGTTCTGTTTGGCGGTGCAAGTAGCAGCTGCGCCTTCCCCTCTGAACCTGCTTTACTGAAAATAAAGGCCCAACTGCGAAACTGTGGGTGCAGTATTTTGAAATGATCACAATTGCAAAAGAATTCATTGGAGCTGAAAGAATGGGCTGTTGGAAGGCGCATTTAACGGCTATCAAAAAAATGCTTCCATACTTTCATGCTGCGGGGCATTTTCTTTACGCCAAATCGGCGCATTTGTATATTCAAGATATGCAAAAACTAGAAAGTTCGATGGAAAATGAAGCTTTCTAGAAGTTTACCAACAACTACTTCTCCATAAAACGCTCGGACAAATATTTCTGCGGAACATGGAGTGACATGATTATTGAACAGGAGCTCATGAAATCTTCTAAAGCGAGAGACGGCTCACACGTGGCAGAAGTACGAAGGATAGCGTTTTAAGTAAATGGATCCTCGGACTATTGACTGCGAGTTTCTGTGGACTTTCTTTCGACACCGGGGATCAACATGTCGATGCCAGAGATTCTCGCGTCAACAGAGACCGTGAAGATTACTACTTACAGAAGTTACTTCAGTGGTTTCAATATCATAATCCTTTCCCTGATATTCAACAAATTATGTCCATCGCAACGGGATAACTGGCGACGAGAAAATCAACTGCCACAATGCTCAGAAGATCGGCACTGCTGTGATGCAGAAGAAGTCAAAATTTCAAAAATATTAAATGCTCCCGCGCGGACAGAGTACTTTCGCTTTTAACAGCCAGCAATAACGTCAAAGTGCTTGATACAACAGTACCTATCGATCCATTATTGTTGTTTCAAAGAATCAGTGCCATTAAAAGATCGAATGCAGAGCTCCGTATTTACATAAAACATGAATTAGCTCCGTTCCCGCTATCAATGTTCGTTCTTGGGGACCTGCGCAAAGGAAAAAAATCTGCTTTGTTTCACATCTATGAGCAATCAGTAACTGAACTAGATTTTACAACAGTCACGTACGTCATCGATGGAGGATTCCTCTTGCATCGAGTTGTGTGGTATCAGAATGAATCTTTTGATTCGATTTGTGCAAAGTATATTGGTTATGGTTATATACAAAGGTACTACGGTTCAAACGCTGTCTTCGATGGATACAACAATAGTACCAACAGCGTGAAAGCCATGGCACAACGTCGTCGTGCAGCAAAATGTTCATCTGTTGATACTTACTTCGACGAAATGATGAATGTCACAGTAAGCCAGGAAAAATTCCTTTCCAACAGTAACAACAAGAGCAGATTAATTTCAATTTTTCAAGTTTTAATCATTGAAACAGCTCTGGAATGTTCACGTACAAATAGAACAGTTGTTGTTGGGGAAGATGTAGACCTTTTGGTAATTTTGGTTGGTCGCGCTCCGATTGATGAAGAGATCTTCTTTCTCAAGCCAGGCAAAGGAAAAGTCCAGTGAAAGCTCTACTCTTCTCGGAGTTTCAATAAATACGAAGACATCAGGGATAATCTTCTCTTCCTACACGCTTTCACTGGATGTGAAACGACATCTGCTCTTTTTCATAAAGGAAAAACTGCAGCTTTGAAACTTTTCACGAAACGTTAAGACTTACGTGCTGCAGCTCAAATTTTCAACCACAGTGATGCTTCTCGAGAGTCAGTTTCTTCAGATGGAATACGCATCTTCCTAGCTGTGTATGGCGCTCCGGTTAACCAAGACGATTTGGGAGAATGCCGTTACCAGTGCTTTATGAAAACTGTAGGCAGAAACAAGTCGGTCCAGTTGAGTATGTTACCCCACACAGTCGATGCGGCTAAAGAAGCACCTATATCGTGTCTACTACCAGGTGCAGAAGTGGTTAGGAAACGAGCTGAACCCTCAAGATTGGGAATGGGTATTCAAAAACGGCTTATTGGAGCCAATAAAAACTTCGCAACCTCCTGCCCCGGATTGTCTTTTGAACATGATTTTTGTAATTGTTCGAAAGGCTGTGGCGCTGTGTGCGGCTGTCGAAAGTTGGGATTACAATGTTCAGCAGTTTGTGGCAACTGTCATGGGACACCTTGCCTGAATGCTGCCCCAATCGAAGACAATAATCTCGAGAAAATAATTGACATCGACGATCCAGAAACAACCTCTATTAATGATTCCGAATCCTGGTATTTTCCACCAGTCCAGTAGTAAAATGAAGAATAAATCGAGGATGGATAAAAAGATAATGTCAGAAAATAAGTCAAAACTGAGTTACATTAGCAAACCTAATTTTTGTACTCATTATCATTATTAAGTTAATAATCAATAATGTAAATAAATAAATAATAAATTTTGTTCACTGAAATATACAATTTGTCATACCCCAATTCGTATAAAATAAAAAAAATGTAAAAATTAGAAGATAACGCACAGAAAACTACATTTTGATCATTACATGCACTAAAATATCCATACAAAATTTTTACCGGAGTTTCAATACCCGATTACGTAAAAACTATTAGTATTATCAATAAACAGTATATCACCTTTTTTGTAGAGAATTTTGCGTTCTTTCTTTTTTATAAGTACACTTTATAGCCGTAGGATCGATGGGAACGAAGAATTTGGCAAAAAACGGAAAAGGGTACTTTTTTGGGCCGTTTTCCGCTGTCAATAGTTATGCATACAGCGGAATCTTTGGGACTTTTCACAGATTGTTTGGGGAGCTGAAAGGTACGTGTACACCAATTCATAGCTCACTATAAATTTTTCCGAAGATGAGTCCATTTTTCGTCTAAAGATCCTGTACTACTATTATCTCGTTTTCTTTTACAATCTTGTTTCTCATTTTATTTATTTATTTAACTATTCTAATCCGCTTTCCGAGACCTTTATTTTCTTCATGTGTTTGTGATCACTCGCTTGCCATTCTTGCCTTAACTGTTTCCTTGGCCTTTCCTGTGTCCTTCTCTATAGCTCTACTCCTAGTTATTCTAACGAGTGCTTCGTAGTATTGCCTACCACCTTAAACTTAAAGAACGTATTACATCCTTCTTCATGTTCTTCTTTGCCTTTTATGTAGGATCTGTGACTGTTTTCTTCACGCATTTATGGTATGTCCATAGATGATGTTCCATTAAATCTTGGTTCTTCATTATGCCCGTTCTGGTTTTTCCCAATATTGTTCAGTTCGGCTGTTCTTAGTAACAGTTTTTTTGTGCTGGTGCACATTGTCACACCATACATCAAGGTAGATGTATAAGTGTACCATGTACTTTTCTTTTATTTATGTATGTCGATATTTACTTGTTCCTCCATGTCACACTTCTCAAATATCCAGATATTATTGCTCCATATGCTGCTTGATCTATTCATCTGTTGCATTAATACTTTACGTTCTTCTACATTGCCTTCTAGTAGTCTGCTGATATTCATATTTCTGATACTCTTAATTTCTTAGTTTTATTGAGCACATCTATTTAATTACTCCAGACGCGTACACTTATCTTTATTGATCTCTTTCTTGCTTGGTCATATTTTCCAATTCCAGAATTCTAATGAACACATTACCAGAAAAATATAAATAATACGATCGTTCTCGGACAAAAATAAGTTTTATATAATGGCAGTTCTCTTTTTAAATGTCGTATTCGTCGTCTTTTATTTAGATGCGTATCTACATATTCAGTAAAAAATTCTCATGTCTGCGATTTCCGAAAATTATTAGTCATCACATTCTTTGAACTACCACTTCGAAGTCTGTATGTTTGGACATCCCCACTCGATATTTCGCTAAGAATTGTGAGAAACCAGATTGCCACACGCTAATAAATAGGATATTCAGAAACAACGCTAAATCAGTAAAAACATAACGGGGTGTTGATACTAATTCCGACCATAACCCGCTAATAACTGTTTTTAAAAGTGAATTACAAAAGTTAGTATCGAGAAGAAAATATGTAAACGAGACGTGCGGAATTAAATGAAGCCAAAATAAGATCAGAAATATAGATAGTATTAGACAATGGGTTTGAGGAAATCAAGATAATCCACGGAAACAGAACATCATTGAACAATTGAATGACATAAATCACATTATCCTTCATGCCAGTGAAACCAGCTTATGTAAAATTATACAAGAAGGTAAAAATTGATGAAGATAGAGATATTACAACTAAAGGAATAATTTAACTAAATATAAGGAAATAAACAAAACAATCAACATCAGTGTTGAATCCAGGAGAGTGGGCGGGAGGTATTTTCCACCCGGGTTACTTTATATTTTATAGAATATAGAATTATTGTTCATTTTTATTAGAAACGTTGTTCAATGAACAACAAAATACCATACATAAACTGTAGGGCACAGATTGTATCTGTAGCTCTTAGCTAAGTGTCAATAAAATTCTAAAAAGTAACAGTATACTTCATGTAATTAAAGATATCTACAAACAATTTGAAAAATCGTCTAATCTTGAAAGAACTTTGTACAACATCCAAGCCGTACTTGAAGAACCAATTTTTAAAATCCCCCGAGGCAATCGATATTAGATGGTTGAGTAACTATCGTTCGGTAGATGCCATAAAACGTTATAAATCTATATTTATGACCTGTGAACATTTACACTAAGATGGAGCAAATTTAGCATCATTGGCAGGCGGTATATTGACTGCTAGCGCTGAACGAACCTTCAGTTCGAGAATTCGTATTCATACAAATTAGGACGAGAATCTTTATGAACATTTCATTTGAAAGTTCCGAAACACTGCCAAAAGAATATACTGATAAAACAGTTCATATATATGTCAAAACGAAATAAAGAAGAATTCAAGTATCCTTTGACTTTTAAAATAATATACATATTTCTGTGTTAAATGAACCTTAATTTAGATAATCTAATAGAAAATTAATTTATTTAGATAACTTAAAGCTATTTTATGCTTTAAACTTGAAAAATAGGTTGTTAAAACCAAGTAAAGGTCATGTTCAATTAGTGTTTGTCATCTCCGTATATTTTTTAAGTTGATCTGGTGTCTAGCCTTTGGTTTTTCTATTTCGTTTTGCTTGTTCGTAGTCGTAATAATTGTATGACGGTATTAGAGGTATTTATCAACCTTGACTGTTAGTTTTTCACATGGAAAACATAAGATATGAGATTTGTGTATTATGTTCGACAATTGTCAACCAACATGTAATTTTGGAGGAAAATGGACCTTTCGATTGTATGTTTTTTGTGAGTAATATTTGAATAGAGGTGTGAAGAACATTGCAATATGATTTTGATAATCATTAATTGTAACTACATGAAACCCATAACCAAGATTCAGAAAACGTCATCCTAGCCACCCTAAAAGAAGTAGCAGAAGAGATTAAAACGAACCTCTATTCGAAAAAAGCACGATCTGATCACCGAGGAAATACTGAAGCACTTTCCTAGAAAAGGCATAGTCTTACTCACTTACCTATTCAACGCAACTTTCAGACTAAAACATGTTCCTACCTGCTGGAAAGTTGCAGAAGTAATCATGCTGTCAAAGCCAGGTAAACCATCTAACGAGGCAAAATCCTACAGGCCCATTTCCCTCTTGCCTATTGTCTCAAAATTATTTGAAAAGTTGTTACTTAAAAGGCTCAACCTCTGATAGAAGATAGCAAACTGATACCAGATTGCCAGTTCGGGTTTAGACAAAAGCACTCAACCATGGATCAAGTGCACCGTATCACTGATGTAATAGGACGTGCTCCTGAAGAAAAACAAATCTGCTCTGCAGTCTTCTTAGACGTTGTCCAAGCCTTCGACGAAGTATGGCACGAAAGTTTGATATACAAATTAAATAAAATGCTCCCGAGACAGTATGTAGAAATACTAACATCATGTATCTCAGACAGACTCTTCAGAATAAAACAGAAAGACGAATATTCTGACCTGAAGGAAATACGAGCGGGGGTGCCTCAAGGTAGTGTCCTTGGGCCTATCTTTTACCTGCTATAAACTAGTGATATACCCGCAATAAAACGGATCACAGTAGCCACATTTGCAGACGACACTGCACTCGTTGTAGTGGACAACGAGCAAGATATGTCCACTAGAAGACTGCAAGTAGCTAGCAACAAAATACTTGATTGGACCAAACAATGGTAGATCAAGTTAAACGAGCTCAAATCCATACATGTTAGTCTCACCAACAAAAAGTTAGTTAATCCTCCGAATTTTGATATCAGTAGTACCATTGTGCCCTATGAGAATAACGCCAAATATCTAGGTATGACCCTGGACGCCAGGCTCCGATGGAAAGAGCATGTGAACAAAAAAGAGCTGAGCTTAATCTGAAATACAAACAACTTTATTGGATCCTTGATAGAAATTCCAAGTGGCAATATACAACAAATTACTGATCTATAATCAGATACTGAAACAGGTATGGGCGTATGGCTATATGGTATTCAGCTCTGGGGCTGCGCCAGCGATACTAACATCAAATCCATTCAAACATTTCAAAACAAAGTGTTGCGTAACATAGTTAACGCTTCATCGTATGTACGTAACTCTGACTTACACCGAGACGACCTCAACATTCCAATGGTAAAAGACGAGATCAGAAGGTATTATGGTAAACATGAAGCCGGACTTCACCTTCACGAGAACGCAGAAGCTCTTCAACTGCTGGACAACCAACACCTAGTACGAAGACTGAAGAGGACCAAACCATTAGAGCTTGTGTAGTGGCTGCGTAAAATCAGAGCATGGTGCGCGAGTGATAATGTAAATAAAAGGTTAGAAAGGACATCGCTGGATGGACTCTAGTTATTAAGTAATTAGCATAAGAATGTAACCGATAAAAATTAATGGTTAATCTTTTAGACTAGTTTTAATGCGGGGCTCATATGTAGGTCATTCAATAAAACCTAATAATAATATATATTATATATTTAAGTTTTTTTCAATAAATTAGTAAAAAATATGCAAGTAGCAGTCGCTCTTTAAAAAGGGAGATTGAGATTTGTTTATATGAGGTATTTTTTAGGGTCCAGTGTGGCGGCCACAAGTGAAATGAACAGAAGACAACACGGTACTTTATAAAATACTGTCTTTTGTTTTGTCCATCCAACTAAAACTAACTATTTTATTGTCTCTCATTTCTCATCACTTTTTGTTTTATAGGTAGGCACTTACTTTTATTTATGCCACTGGACAACAGGTCTGCTAATGACAGTGTTTTGGCACAAGATATTAGTAAGTATTGACAAGAACGTTGTCATATAAAGTAAAAGAATTATTGCTCAATGTCACGATTGTACTTATAAGACACTTAGTGCAAGAGATACACCATTTACAGGACTCGTGATATACAAGAGGAAAAGTATTTGCTGAAGCCGTAGTAGTGCAACCTCAATTTCCTGAAAATCGAGAAACTATTATAGAAGCTGAACAAGAATTCAAAATTTCCGTTGCTCACCCAGTACTGAATTTTATTATCAATCATTTAAAGATAAGATTTGAAGCAGCAAATACCATATGAGAATTATACTCACCCATTTCGAACTTCCAGAACTTGACGATGGTCAACTTACCGCTAAAACAGCACAACTTGTAAATACATATGAGAAAGATCGGCCAGAAGACTAAACTTACCGCACAAAATCCTTCACCTAAAAAGCATCCTCAATACAGTTTTCAGCATTGAACAATTCAGCAATTTACGACAAAAACTGCAAGGCATCAACATCTGTTTCGCACAGTATCTGTTACTGTTTCTTCAGCTGAAAGATCGTTCATCAGACAGGTAAAGAAGCACAACTAGTAGTGACTTAATTATCTAATATTTTTGTGCTTATAAAATGATTTAGCTAAGTAAGTTCATTTAACTGAACTTACTGAAAAATTTGCGTTAACAGAAGCTAGAAAATGTACTTTGAGATATTTTTTGATATTTTTGTAAGCTTTTATTGCGTAAATCTATACAGGGTGTTAATGAATTGCAGGGACAAACTTCTAGGGCTTAAAGTATACATGGACACAAACATTTTTTGTTAATAACTGTATAGTTTAAGGTGTTTCCTTTCAGGGATAGAGCTTCTCAAAGATTCTTTAAGAAGCGCCTAAATGTAGACAACTCAATTTACTACCTACTATTTGTTTCCATAACGACGGAAATTAATACAGGGTAAATAAAGCCCTCTTTCCCACTTTTCAAATTCATTAAGGAAACAAATAGTAGGTAGTAAATTGAGTTGCCTACATTTAGGCGCTTCCTAAAGAATCTTTGAAAAGCTCTATCCCTGAAAGAAAACACTTTTGACCATACATTTATTAACAAACAATGTTTGTTTTCATGTAGGTATACTTTCAGCCCCCGAAGTTTGTCCCTGCAATTCATTAACACCCTGTATAGTTTTTTTAAATATAAATATTCCTTTTGCATCATCATCTAAATTGACTTATTTTATCCTAAATCATACAGCATCACGCTACCCTTAACCTAACCATCCTTCAGGATGTGGGGGCTATAGTCAGTAACGGATTTTGTATAAGGCACATGCGAGGGCCCCAAATTTTTGAAACGTAAATGTTAATCTGAATGGAAAATCACTATTATCTTTGCTTACTTTGTGCTACCAACAAAGTAATACTCAAAAAAGGGAAAGTATATTTCAAACTGGCCTCACGTCTGAGTAATTTGTAGTAAAAGTCAAGATACTACTCTTAAACTGCTTGTCCAATTGTTTATAAATTTATATTAAATATGTTTTAACTTTAACAAATATGATGTACCTACTACATAGTTATAATACGTAATAAACTATGTGGTGTCCAATTTGTTAGTTTAATATTTTAAGGCCACAAGTTAAAAAAGTGTGAGGGCCACATATTACTTAAATCCGCTACTGGCAATGGTTCAAATATTTTATAATGTGGCAATAACCAAATTAATTTAGCCTCAGATTTGCATTTGTGAGAATATTTAATTAATTCAATCACAGCCTGTTTTAAACCTACGCGTATTGTTTATTATATTACACTATTCTCCATCAGAGGGCTCTACTTGTAACAATTCATTTGCTGCAAACATTGATTAATATCCATTT
>JABXWE010011265.1:0-11376 GCA_014611495.1 Limonius californicus | reverse complement strand
AATTTATTATCGACTAAGTACAAGAAGGTATTCCTGTGTTCGGTATTAGCATTTGCATACTAAAGCATTCGAAATTTCAACAAATTCTTCAGCTTCAGGTATAATTTCTTAAATACTACGCATTATAAACCGAACATTTTAAAATATTTTACATTTGTAGCATGAAAATGTAACTTGTCATATTCAGTTACTAAAGTTACTAAATAATTGTAACGTGTTATAGTTACAATTACTGAAAACACAAAAGTAATTAAGTTATATTAAGTTACTGCAAAGTAACTAGTTACTAGTTACGAGTTACTTTTACTTAGTTACTACCCAACACTACAAACAAGTACCGTAATATACAATTAGGAAATGCGATACAATTTATTTATTGTACATTTTATGTTTCACTTGTATGCCATTCATTGCAATTTGTAATTTTTTCTGATAAGTTGCCGAAATAAGGAAAAGATACGTATTTTATAATAATAAATATTATGTGACAAAACCTTCGTTAAATTATTGAAATTACAAATAAATAATATTTACTACAATCTACAACCCCAAGCAGGTAAACCAACGGATTAGGAGAAAGGTTCATCTCCCGCTGTGTAGCAACAGTGGTAGCAATAATCCATCTTTTACTTAGCTTATTTGGTTGCATACTTTACAGAAAAACAAAACGCAAGCCCTCTGGTGGTAAAGCTTTGCGTAACCGTGGGTCCTACCGCCTTAATCTATGACTGTACACAATTCTTTGATTCATCTTGTATAAGGATGGAAAGTAGTTCAAATGACATTATCACTTCTTAAGTTACTTAATTTGAAGGAATATTTTGACAGACCTCCGAATTGTTCTAGATAACAAAGCGTTGTTAAAACAATATTTGACTAATACTAATATAATTTTTTACGATTACTCTTTTCTACTATAAAGGTGAGATATATTCCCATATTTATACAATTACATTTTAATACTTCTGAATTGTTTACTACAGCATAACCTGTGTATGTATATCGACATGGATACAGTATTCGATGTGAATGAAGATGTTAAACCCGATGTTACCAGTATGACTTCGCTATCAAACCTTACAAAATCTACATGCGATGTCTGGCATCAAATCAAAATCAACGAAGGATTATCTCAGAGTGAGGTGGGAAGGAATGGTAAATTTATTGTTATATCTAACTTAATTTTAATCGTATTTTTGAGTATGGTCGGGAACAGTTTACATGTACATGGAGATAAGCTAGTTGGTCTGTAATTCTGTGTGATTTCTTTTTTGGCCTTCTTAAATAGCAATATTATTTATGGATTATTTCCATCGGGATGCTAGCTTTTCTCTTCTTAGGATTTCGTTGAACAATGTTTTAATGAGTTGGGGCAGTTCCGGTGTTGCAATTTTAATCTGTTTATTAGTTATACCATCACCTCCTGGAGCCCAGTCGTTTAATTTGTTTATGGCTAATGTTAGTTCTTGTATTACTGACCATTCATTGTTCATCACTTCATCATCCTCTATTCCCTCTATCTTGTTATTGTCATTTTTATGTAAGTCATTCAGTTTCAGACGTTAGTTAATTCCCTTTTCATTTGTTTAGGCGACTTTGTTTCCTCTATTATAGTTTGTACTTTTTGTTTTTACTCTTTTGTAATGTCCTTTTCTATTTCTCGTTTAGTTAATGTGTTTATTTCGCAGTATTCGTTTCTATTTAATATTCCTGGTCTCTTTTTCAGCTCTGCTTGTTCCTTTATTGACTTTTATGTTGCGTCTGACCATTCTTGTTCTTTGATAGTTTCTTGCTGACCTTGTGCATTTTTTCTTGCGTTTCTCAGTGTAAGTTCTACGTGGTTGTACATTTTATGTACTCCTTTTTCTTTTATTATTTGTATGTCTTCTGTCTTGAAGTTATTTGAAGATTTTCTCTGTATTTAACTGCATTTATTTCTTTGATTTTTTAAACGTTTGTAGTTTTTTGTCCATTTTTATGGTTATCAGAGATCGTACCATTCTGTATTTTATATTTATTGCTTTGTTGTTGCTAAAAATAGAGTCAATTACGTTTTATACATTCCGTTTGGAGATTTCCATGTTCATATCCTTCTGCTGCCTCTTTTAAAAAAGGAATTCATGATATAAAGTTTATATTTTATAGCAGAATAAATTAGGGCCCTCCCTGGTTCGTTTTTAGACCCATGTTGATATGGATCTGTTACGGTCCCGTCACCTCTTTCTTTCTGTGCTATTTTGCTGATACAACCTCCCATTACTAGAATATAATTTAACATTATTGGTTCTCTACCTATTAGCTCCTCTAAATCTTTGTAGAACTTTTCTGTCTCTTCCTCTCTAGTCGAAGATATTGCTGCGTAAACTTAGATTATGGATCGTCTTGTTTTGGCTATTTTTTGTCTTCCTGTTGCTACTCTGTCTGAAGTAAATAAATAATAAAGAAGTAAATATTTTCTCACATGTAAAATATTCTTTGAGTAGTCATCTATTATTATTTTTGATCCCTTGAGTAGTTTTTGTTTTCAAACATTTGATATTTAAGTCTCATATTTATCGTGCTTACTATTAGTGGACTGATCACTTCCAGGTCCCGTGCTTCATATTTTACTTTCAATTTCTCATTCACTGGTTTTATACCCATTTTTTCCAGTTTAAAGTATGTAGTTTGCTTTTTCTATTTTAAGATCGCACAGTAATTTGTTCTCTTTCGAAATTATTCAACCTTATGTCCTATTCGGCTAATTTTTTGTTTATTCTTGTTTGATTTGGTTAGACATTTTTTATTAATTTTACTATACCGCTGTTGTTTGTGTTTAGCTCACCTTTTAGTTCTGTTTTTGCTTTACTCGTATATCTTCTCTAAATTGATTAAATCTTGGTACAACATGATTGTTTGCGTTGTCAGTCAGTACAAAAAATTTGCATTAGACACCCAAAATCAATTCTAAGTGATATAGCACAAGCAAGTAGGAGTAAATACTAATAAAAGAGGATTTTCCTTCAAAAAACAATTATAAGAAACTTTTGGTATTTTTACAATGCTTGCCCATGTAATTTGTAGTAACTGTAATAAAATGAAAACTTCCAATAAAATTGACCAAATATTAGTGATTTAATGATGTGTGGTAAATGTTAATTATTTCTTGATTGTTATTTAAAATTGGAATAATTTGGGCGTCTTTTTAAAATGATTTTGTACTAGTTTAAATACATATATAATATTTAGTAACGCACATATAAACATGTCCATATGTTACAGTAAAACAGGAAGAGATTCAAACATGGGAATTGTCTTCAGAAGCTTCCGATTTACAACATGATGCTAAATATAATAAGGATTGGTCGATTAAACTGGAATCATTGCATGAAGAATTAGATATAAAAAGTGAAATCTCTAGTAACAATGAAGATCATGTAATAATAGAATCTCCATTAAAGTACATTGCGGATCAAAGTGTTAAAACTCATACTGGGGAAAAGTTATATAAATGCAATGTATGTGACTACCAAAGTGCTTACAAGAATAGCTTACGATCGCATATGAGAACTCATACAGGAGAAAAACAGTTCAAGTGCACTGTATGCAACTACGAAAGTGTGTACATGAATAACTTGCGAAGGCATATGAGAACTCATATAGGAGAGAGACCCTTCAAATGCAATTTATGTGACTACAGAAGTGCACACAAGAATAGCTTACGATTGCATATAAGAACTCATACAGGAGAAAAACCGTTCAAGTGCACTGTATGCGACTACGAAAGTGTGTACATGAATAACTTGCGAAGGCATGTGAGAACTCATATAGGTGAGAAACCCTTCAAATGCAACATATGTGACTACAGAAGTGCACACAAGAATAGCTTACGATTGCATATAAGAACTCATACAGGAGAAAAACCGTTCAAGTGCACTGTATGCGACTACGAAAGTGTGTACATGAATAACTTGCGAAGGCATGTGAGAACTCATATAGGAGAGAAACCCTTCAAATGCAATTTATGTGACTACAGAAGTGGACACAAGAATAGCTTACGATTGCATATGAGTACTCATACAGGAGAAAAACCGTTCAAGTGCAATGTATGTGACTACGAAAGTGCATACAAGAATAGCTTAAGATCGCATATGAGTACTCATACAGGACAAAAACCGTTCAAGTGCAATATATGTGACTACGAAAGTGTGCAGAAGAATAACTTGCAATTGCATATGAGCATTCATACAGGCGAGAAACCTGTCAAGTGTAATTTATGTAACTTTGAAAGTGCATACAAGAATAGCTTACGACTGCATATGAGCACTCATACAGGAGAGAAACCGTTTAAGTGCAATGTATGTGGCTACCAAAGTGCACACATGAATAACTTGCGAAGGCATATGAGAACTCATACAGGAGAGAAACCCTTCAAATGCATTATATGTGACTACAGAAGTGCACACAAGAAGAGCTTGCCAGGACATATGAGCAGTCATACAGGAGAAAAGCCATTCAAATGCACTGTATGTGACTATGAAAGTGCGTACAAAGGTGGATTGAATCGTCATATGCGCACTCATACAGGAGAGAAACCCTTCAAATGCAATATATGTGACTACAAAACTGCACAAAGGAGGAGCTTGCCAGGGCATATGAGCAGTCATACAGGACAAAAGCCGTTTAAATGCAATGTATGTGACTATGAAAGTGCGTACAAAACCGATTTGAAAAAGCATATGAGCACTCGTACAGGAAAAAAGCCATTCAAAGGAGAAAAGCCATTCAAATGCAATGTATGTGACTATGAAAGTGCGTACAAAAGTTGTTTGAAAAGGCATATGAGCACTCATACAGGAGAAAAGCCATTCAAATGCGATAGATGTGACTTTGAAAGTGCGTACAAGAGTAGCTTGCGATTGCATATGAACACTCATACAGGAGAAAACCCATTCAAATGCAATATATGTGACTACAGAACTGCACAAAAGAGTAACTTGCCAGGGCATATGATCAGTCATACAGGAGAAAAGCCGTTTAAATGCAATGTATGTGACTATGAAAGTGCGTACAAAAGCGATTTGAAAATGCATATGAGCACTCATACAGGAGAAAAGCCATTCAAAGGGGAAAAACCATTCAAATGCAATGTATGTGACTATGAAAGTGCGTACAAAAGTTGTTTGAAAAGGCATATGAGCACTCATACAGGAGAAAAGCCATTCAAATGCAATGTATGTGACTATGAAACTGCACAAAAGACTGGTTTGCAACGACATATGAGAACTCATATGGGAGAATAACCATTCAAGTGCAATGTGTGTGACTTTGAAAGTGCAAATAAGTATCGCTTGCAAATTCATATGAGAACCCATACCGTTCAAATGGAATATATGTGACTACGAAAGTGCGCAGAAGAGCAACTTGCAACTGCATATGAGCATTCATACAGGCGATAGACTATTCAAGTTGTAACGTTCCATCCTCGTGGAGACAGGTGCTGGGTTTACCTCACAGCCAGAAGTTGACAACATCCAGTAAGATTGTAATAGTTATAACAGGTTTTATTATATTTAAATGTTACAATAAATTAAAATGTATTTGATTTTGTAATGTGATGAATAAAAGTAATAATATTCGGACAAGGTAATAGCGTCTGCCAAATCGTGGTAGGTACGCCTCTGGTACTGGATCGTAGGTCGCCTTGATGGCACCGCGCCGGTGTTCTCAGGAGGCTACCTGCGGCCAGCGGCGGTTGTACCCTGTAGATTTGAGTAAACAATGAAAATGGTTGCCACCTGACACTTAATTTTAAATGCGGTAAACAAAATTTAGGAAGCGGCTCCAGTCCGACGGCATCTGGTTGTTTACTGATTTTGTAGTACGTGCGTCATCAACGCCTTGTTGCTGGCTGCAAAACATCACGCGCAAGAAATACCAACAAGAATGTCCACAATAATAATTAGAAACGCAGTGTCGGGTGCCGATGATGCTGATGACGACCATACCTGTCATGTTTTTATAAAGGCTGTACTTAAACTGCCGTTAAATGGTCGTCTACTAAAATGCCGTTGACAGATATGACGTCATTGAAATGACGTGTTTGACGGCTTTTTATTGAAATGCCGTTCGCTTCGTGCATTTTCGTGGTCGAATTGACGGAATCTTATTATATTGCCGTTGCACATTATCAGTTTTTTTTTTATTAGCCCGCAGTATCCCATTGTTGGGCAAGGACCTCCCCCATAAGGGGGGTTGTTGATCTACTCTCCCATAGTGATCAATCCTCGTGGGAGAGAGGCGCCGCGTTAACGCAACCTTCGGGTCACCCATCCAAGTACTGACCGGAGCAAGTAGTAAATGTTATTTTTGATAAAATATAGAATATGGCATTTTTTATTTGAGTTTTTAGTTGAAAATGATACACAAACATGTGTTAACTACAAAATATGCTATAGATAGCATTCGCAAAACCACCTAACCTAACTTACCGTAACGTAACCTAACCTAACCTTTTATTTTCTCACTCATTCATACTACCGTTCCCCTCCCCCCCGGGAACCGCTTTCGCATTACTTCAGGGGGGTGCGGGCGTCCCTTACATACTAAACATTCATGCAACATGCACCCTAAACTTAACTAAGCAAATGCGGTCGCCCCAGTCGGGATTCGATCGCCCCAACGGAGCGACTGCATTTGCTGTGACCTCGAGTGGCCAATGCGTTCTCGCACTAGACCACCGAGGTCCCAACCTAACCTAACCCCAATGTATACCATTAATATCCAGATTCGCGCCGTTAGTATTTAGCACAAATTGTTAACATAACAATTAAGAAACTGAACGCAATCGCGACCAAAATAACATAATGTGCAGCAACGGCAATATAATAAGATGCCGTCAATTCGACCACGAAAATGCACGAAGCGAACGGCATTCCAATAAAAAGCCACTTCATTTTAATGACGTCGTATCTATTAACGGCATTTTAGAAGACGACCGTTTAACGGTAGTTTAAGTACAGCGTTTTATAAAAATACTGTTAATTACATCCTCATCCGAACGTACAATTAATACATTTACATTGGACCATTTAGGGTTTTCCAAACGTTGTGTGTCGCTTAATTTTATATGCAATAACGATTCAATGTACGTTGCACTTGTTAACTTAAAAAAATTAAAAGTTCAAGCGGGTCAATTACAGATTTGCGAAGTAAGTTGTGATGGGATAAGTTTTATTAGGTATTATATAAATAGTAATATCCTCCCAAAATTTCTTCCTATTTATTGGCATTGTGCCACAGAGTTTTGATAGTATAAGATCCCTTCTTTCTGCTGTGATTCCTCTTGGAATGTGTTTCGGTGAAGGTTTTGGCACACCTTGCTTAGCCATTTGAGCATTTAGAAAATTTAGTTCCCCTCTCCCGCAGTGTTAAAATCTATCTTATATATTAGTGTTTTTTCCCTCTTAAAAAACTGGCTTCTACTATCTCATTAAGGTAAGGGCGAGGAGAGAATTTATTCAGTTTGTATTACGATGTACCATTTTGCCTATTATAAAAGTCGCCTATTTCCATACTAATGACGTTTGCATTACTGGCAGCATCTTTTACTGAGTCGCTGAAATCTTTAAAATCATAGACTTTGCCTTTTCTTTTGAGACCCCGCTCAACCTGGTGATGAAAGGAATCGGTCCCCATGAACGTGTGCCCTGGTTCAAAATATTTGACCTTAAGTGATTCAAGGGAAACCTCTGCTGAATTTATAATATGAACAAAGAAAGTAAATAATGTCCAGTTCTTATTTTGAGAGGAGCAATTATCCAACCACAAAATCAGTGGTATTTCTTTTTGTTTTTTGTTGGGAGGCACTGTTGAAAATAAAGTTCTTTTGCTCGTTCACATTTAGCTTCCAAAACTCTCTATTTATCTCTGCTCGTCACTGCATGTTGATTCCCTTAAAACACTGTCTTCTACATTTTTTTTCATTACAAACCTGCTTTACATTACGATTTTCTATCTTGGCACTATTTTTTTTCCTTTAGTTGGGCTCAAATCAAACTTCTTTCTTTTGCGAATTTCTCCTTTTTTAGTCAAATTCTTTTGCTCTGATTTGTCCACGTCATTGTCTAAAATAATTTGCAATATTTCAGTTATAAAATTTATACCGTCATTTTCTTTAAATTCCAAATCCTTTGGAAAAACAGTGCTGTCTTGTGACAAAATGACGTTGCTGTTATTAGGTTCTTTATTAATATGCTGCAGTTCATCGCTATTCTTTGAAGTCGTCAACAGAACATTGCTTAAGATAATTTTTGGTGTGGGTTCTTCTTGCTTTTGAAAATTATTGACAACATCACTATCAGAACGATTACAGCTACTATTAGAAGCTTCGGTTTCAGAAGTTTCACTGCCTGAATCTGTAGGAATAAACTCTGGATCATTATCCCTTGGGATTGTGTTATTTCTTAACACTATCGTCTCACGTTTTTGGTCTTTTATTTTCTCCTTCTGTCTTTTATTTAGTGCTAATAACATTTTAAAAGAACTACTATTTGGATCCATTTTAAGCTGTAATTGTACCTAACCTACAAAATAATACCTAACCTGCAATATCCTTCACTCATTAATCACAAAATACGACTTACTACAAAAAAGTACTGAAGAAGACAACAAGGCACTGTTACTAGCTCAACACACAAATATTCACACTCATGTGACATCACAGAAACACTGAAAAGGTAACACGTGATGAAAATGCAAGGTTAGAATAAGCTGCTCACTGTTAGTGTAAATTGTCGTAAGTAACAAGCTGATAAGTGAATTTGTCGTAACTGCTTGCTGTTTTGTGTAGTTACGTCATATATTTCTAATATTGTCAGATACGACAAATCAAATTAACAAATACGACATTGCAGACATCTAGCGGTTATCATATTAACAGAAACGACTTGGAGTCGTAACAGAGTGGTAGATTTATCAATTATGAAGTTGTAGACGTCATAAGCTGAAAATATAAAAAAATGTAGATACGACTTCTATGCTTAACAGGGCAGAAATCGTGAGCCAGAACATTCAGTAGTCTTCGTTTCCTTTAACTAAAAAACCCACCAGCTAAATCTCCACCCAAAGATCGTGCACTCGTCTGTTATAATAGTTGTGTTCGTGTACGCTTCTATTTTGTGTGTTGTGCACAAGAACAGCAATCAACGAGTCTGTAAATATTTAACGCGAGTTACTTCCTAAACGACACACATAATTTACACCATCTACTCAACAATTCCCATCGAGTGTTTGCTGAATGCACACCCAAGGCTTTAATATGCACGTGTACCAGTCACACCCCATTTCTACAGGTGAGATTTTTGTTTTTAGGTTGTATATTGTATATACAGTCCTTGTTGTGGATTGGATATAATAATTCAACCCTGTTGTAATCTTTTTGATGATGTATGATGAATAATTAACACAAACGTGTATTGGTAAAATATGTTTATTTAACACAGCGAGTAGGTACTATACAAGTTACTGCTGTGGAGTATCGAAGGGAACTGAGTGCTGGTTGCACTGTTTGAATATTTGGGTTTTCGGGATCTACCTGAACAACCCTTTACATAAAAGTGGTAGGCAAATAAAATGGTGAAATTCAATGGAAGGCTTAAACATTACAATATTACTTTACTTAATCTTAAAAGGTTTTCCTTGTACATTTTGAAAGAACTATTTCCAGAAAATATATCTATTATAAACTAAATACAATTGAGCTGCCGCAACAGTCCTGTCCCCGTCTTTTGTTGCAGAAGGTACACCGCAGCTGTTGTCCAATAGACCTCAGGAAGCAGGTGACACGACTACCTACAGAAAGCGTTGGGAAGAATGCGACGCCCAATTATTGGCGGTCCAACCCCTATATTTTTACGATGCCGTAGGTTATCGCAACTGTACCAATAATATTATACGCGAACGATCCAATTTGGCAAATTGTTTGGCTCAAAATGTGGGTTTGCGGTTGGAACTAGACGAGGTGAGACCAAACATTGCTGTAGTTGATACGCAAAACGTGCAAAGCGAAATAGAACACTGTTACGAAGTGTGTAATAGCACGTTTCAGCATAACCCCGAGTGTAACAGTGCAGCACAGTGCGCAAAATATCGTGATGACTGCATTGAAAGATGTCAATTACGCCCCTAATTTTTTTTGCTCTGATGCTTATCAATGTAGTAGAATGTAGTTAACTTGTGTAGTGTATGTAGCGCATTCTATTCTTCATAGCAACAGTAACAACAAGCATAGTACGGGTAGAGGCAGGAGGAGGGGGTTTCAAAGAGGTATATAGGAGGACGCGATTTAGCAACAAGTTTCAACATGTCGTCCAAACGTCAACACCATACCGATGCAAAAGTATCAACTCGTGCCGTTCATAGTGGTGGTACCGCCCCTACCGCAGCTATAGACAACCAACATGATTGAATGTTCCTTCTTTGAAGACGAACGACGTTGCTTTGGCCCAGTTGCTGAACTTCACTACCCAAGTAATTGAAGAAGATGAAAGTGTGCAGAAACGAAAAACACAAGACACCGAAGACAACACCAGCCTAACTTTAATACATTCCGTAGGTTTGCTGGAGCAGAAACCTATTCTAAAAACTTCCGATTTGGCGAGGGGGGTCCCCTACGCATACAAGGAGGTGCGGCAGGTGAAAACCCAATTTCATGAGAGGACCATCATTTTGGAACTTACCGACTGAATCGTCTACTTGCCCCGACGATTTGCATCCCTACGTGATGACCAGTTGGCAGTCCTAAACAGATTGAAGAACCACCTGGCCTTTGTATATGAGAAGTTAAAAGACGCGAAGGCTGGCAACTACACAGCCCTAGTGCGCTTTTGCGCAACGGACCGAGTTTGCGGGGTAATTTGGCGATTTTTAACTTTCTCATATATGCTGGTGTATTGTTGTTGTATATTGCTATGTAATATTTTTTTTAATTATAAATAATAAATATTTAATATTTATTAAGTAATATTTTTGGTTGGGCGCCAAATTTGAGTGTCTCCTCAAATTAATTAAACATAAACTAATTACCATAGCATCTATGTAGACTCCTAAATTCTCAAGGTATAATCATTTCGTGGCTTCACCGGTAAGATAGTCAATATAAACATAAATAAAATGCATAATTTCTTAAATACAAAATTAAGCTAAAACTTATCTTAAATTCCCAACATATTCTGGATACACTGTTGAGTTTGATTTCTTGGAATCTGCATATCTCAGCGTTTCTGAAATAACCTTGATCAGCTTGACTGAACTGCACTCACATCATTTCATTTTATATTTCAGAACTTACTTTATGCGCGTTAGTTCTTGATAATTGAAATAATATTTGAAGAATTC
>JABXWE010011263.1:0-29903 GCA_014611495.1 Limonius californicus | reverse complement strand
GCAATTCAGTTCCTAGATTACTTAACTATCTTACTGGGACCGCAATTCGTGTGCAACCGTTTCAATAATAACGAAAAATAAAATAGAATCCTGGAAAAATCCCAAAAACATCGTTGAACCAGCGCCTCTAAGCTCTAAGCCTGTTCCTTCTCCCACGTATAGAATATTTGCTATTAAACAATTGCTTATAAATGTGTGTTTCTGTTGATATTAAGTTGGTAGTAATTGCATGTACATTGGTAGCGTCTCGTAAAAAAATGTAACGTAAAAAATAACGAGTTACTTTGTGGTAACTTAGTAACTTATTCAAGTTACTTTTATAATTCTGTAACTTAGTAACTTACTTAGTTACTTTTTTGCCGAGTAACTGATTAACTTACTTAGTTACTTTTTTAGAGTAACTTACCCAACACTGAATTACCTAAAGGGAAGATAGAAGAAGACACCAGTTATAACAATCGAAAATGAGAAATGGATGAGAGACTTATATGAAGATGAAAAAATGATAAGGGAACGAGACACAGTAGAAGAAAGAAATGCAACTACAGAAGAAGTAACAGAATGATACAAAACTAAAAAATAGAAAGGCAGCTGGAAGTGACCAAATATGCGGTGAACTACTAAAACATGGTGGCGAAAGGGTCTATTAAAAAATTTATAATTTACTAAAAAGAGTCTGGAAAGAAGAGATGATGCCCGAAGAATGGAAATTGGGAATGATAACACCTATACCTAAGCAAGGAGACATGTTAGAGTGCGCAAACTAGAGAGGTATAACATTGTTAAATGTTACATACAAAATACTCACAACCATATTAAAAGAACGACTTACTCAACATACAGAAGAGGTGATAGGAGAATGCCAATTCGGGTTTAGAAAAGGAAAATCGACCATAGACGCAATACATATTATGAGGCAAATCACCGAAAAGAGCTACGGACACAACATAGATCTGCATATCCTTTTCAAAATTTCAAGATTGACAAGCTATACAGAACCAAAATGATACAAGACTTAAAAGATATTAAAACACCAGAGAAACTAGTGAATCTGATCCGAATGACCATGGAAAATTCAACAGCAATAGTAAACACTGGGACCAGCGTTACCAACAGCTTTGAAGTTAATAGAGGAGTCAAGCAAGGGAACGCATTATCTGCTCTACTGTTTATTACATCATTAGACTGTATAATAAAACAAGTGGCACACAGAGGGATTATAAATAATAGATCAATACAAGTGGTAGCATATGCGATGATCTAGCAATTGTAGCAAGAGATCGAAGCGAATTAGAAAACACAATTAGAATAATAGTAGAAAAAACACGAGAAAGAGGACTAGAAATAAACGAGAAAAAGACAAAATATATGCACTGCAACAGGTCAACAAAATCATTAAAAAATTTGGCAGTAATGAATCACCAATTCGAAGCGGTAGAGACATTCAAATATTTGGGGGTAGTACTACATCGGAGGAACGAACGAACGGATATCAAGTAAAGAATACAGTTGGGTTTAAAGCATTTTTCACAAACAAATAATTACTGAAAGACAAAAAGCTAAGTAAAAAACCAAAATAAGAATATATGTGACAAATATTAGACCTATAGTAACATATGCTGCTGAAGCAGCAAACTTGACACGGAAAGAAGGGGAACAGCTTAAGGTCTTTGAAAGGAAAATAATCAGAACAATAATGGCACCTAAAACACTAAACGAAGAGGAGTCAAGACCATTGTTAAACTACGAAATTGATGAACTTCTGAAGCAGGAAAACATAGTCAGAATAATTAAAGCAAAAAGAATTAGTTGGTATGGACACACAAGGAGAAGAGAAAATAACAACCCAGGCAGAATTTTAACAGAATGGGTGCCAGGGGAGTCAAGAGCGAAAGGGAGACCAAAAATGAGATGGAAGGAGCAGGTAGAAAAGGACAATGGAGATAAGAAACTGGGGAAAGCTAAGCGTTGACAGAAAGCAATGGAGAAGGATAGTGGAAATGGCAAAATCACACCAAAAGTTGTAAGAGAAGGAAAGAAAAAGGAAATGTGGAATAATCCACCACGTGAATAGGATTACTGAGTTTGAAATATTCAAACAGCTACAATTTCTACGGAAATGTATAGCTTGTATTATTATTTATTATTATTAAAATAGGTGAGTGGTGGTAACTCTGTTGGTAGAGCAGTCGCTTTCTAAGTAAAACATCGAATCTGGTTTCAGTTCGAAACCTAAACAATACTATGCAAATTTATAAAAATCTTGTCTGCAACCCACCATACACAATTTCCCAATCCGGCTTGCAACTGTGGGATCTTATAGGCTAAAAATCTTCTCTGGAATTTCTGTTGTTCGGATTCGATGTTAACACATTCGCTGCGGGCCTGACGCATCAGCCCCCGCCCGTTGCGCGCTCAATTTTTTTTAGATAGCCTATTGTAGTACTTACCTATGTAGAATGTTGTGATTTTAACCTAACCCTTTGTGACCCTACGGGACTTGTAAGTCCCAGCGAGTTTCTTACAGTTTATTTTCACTACTAAAAGAGGTAACACAATAGAGTTTTGACGGTACTCCAGAGTACACCCTACTGTACTGGTGAAATAAGGCTGAATATCTGCAGACGCCGGATGTCTGGTTTAGGACAATGATATCACACCAATCGCATGCCGTTTTATGCAGTTGTTCGAAGTCCTTCTTTGAGTTCGTTTTGTGTGCTCCTAAATTAGATTGTGAGAAGTTGAACAATCAGATACACCTGAAGGAAGTAATATGCAAATAGTACGAAATGATAATGGTGAAGAGGAAGATTATGTACCCGAATCGGATCCAGATGTAAATACAACTACAACGAAAAAGCAGGGAAAGAAATAAGTAGATAGAAAGTGGAAAAAGACAAATGCAGCTTTGACAATTCCTGCATATTTTTTAACCGAAGGTCCTATAGAAGACCATTTCTTGCAGTGCCGAACTTATACTGATTACTTTGTGGCGGCGACCCCTGGGGTTCCGACGCCTACCGTCCGGCGATACCTAGCTTAAGCCGGACATAGGCACTACAATAGCGCACTTTGCAGTATCGCGACAATGAAGCACTTAGGTCCTGGTGCTAGCCAGCGGACTGCCGCTATTGTAAATACAACTCACAGCTGCCTTCCAGGAATTACTTCCTTGGGAAACTTCTAGCGAGGCAGCTACCACCCCTTCTACGAAGCTGGAAAGTTGAGCCACCTAGGTGCACCATGAAGAAAAGCGAGTTCACTTGGCCGGCTCTTAACATTCACTTCTATATTTAACTTGTAAATAATCACGTGTACTTTTAACTGTAAATATATAATAATAAATTAGGTTAATACTTACTGACTATTTATCTATAGTGCACGTATTTACCAAAACTTCTTAACAATGTTTGGTTCATCAACCGTCTCTGACATTTTATACCAAAGCAATCTATATGCAACACAAAGGAACAAAATGCTGAATCTCAAAGAATACAAACTCCTTGTTTTTCTAGGTATACATTTCTTTATGGGATACCATAAATTACCAAGCTATAAAAACTACTGGAGTTCAGCTGAAGACTTGGGTATTGAAATAATAAAAAGGTGTACCTATGCCTCGAAATAGATTCCAACAGATATTGTCGTTTTTACATCTGAATGACAACTCAACAATACCTGCAGATAATAAAGACAAAGTATTCAAAATCCGGCTCTTTGTAAAGTCGCTGAATAATCGAGAACATTTAGTAGATGAAAGCGTTATTTTATTCAAGGGGAGATCAGTGATTAAACAATATAACCCCATGAAACCCATAAAACGGGGTATAACTTGTGGTGTATCGCAGATCAAACGGGTTATATAAATAAATTCGAAATATACCAAGGGAAAGATGAAGTATCTGAAGAAACATTTAGTTCCTATGGACTTAGAGAACGGGTTGTTCTGTCATTAACAGAAAGCTACAGGGGACAATACCGAAAAATATATTCCGACAACTATTTTACATCCGTTGATCTGCTCGCAAGACTAAAAACGGAAAAAATCTTAGCCTGCGGAACTATCAGAAATACTAGACGTGGCCTTCCAAAAAATCTTATTCCCGACAAATGTATGAAAAGGGGTGATACAGATTATAGGGTTTCCAACTTGGACTTAACGTTTTTCAAGTGGTTTCATAACAGAGTAGTTTATCTGCTATCAAATTTGTATGGAACTGAGGACACCACAGTCACAAGACTGCAGAAGGATGGAACCTCGAACGCCTTTAACTGTCCCGGCATAATTCCTACGCTACATGGACGGTGTTGACCACGCTGACAGATTACGTCAGGCATATTGCGTTGATAGGCGCTCACAGAAATGGTGGCATAGACTTTTTTTGGTCTTCTGGATGTAGTTTTTGTTAATAGCTATGTGGTTTATAAAAATCTGAATCCGGAGGAAACTTTATCTTTGTTAGATTTCCGACATGGGGTTAGTAGGGGTCTAATGAACTCATCTGTGGTTACAAGCTCGGCAAAGAAACGTCTACTATCAAACTGTTCCTCTCCATCTTCTCCGTCTAGTTCTAGAGATAGTCTTGGGCCGTCGCCAAAATGGAGAAAATATAATTACAGCGTAGCCAATGATGTAAGACTAGGAAACCGAGGTGCTCATTGGCCATTTTTCACTACAGAACGAAAAAGATGTGAGCAGTGTTCGTCATTAGCAATAGAGTCTCGTCCTCACTCCAAGTGCATGGCATGTGGGGTATATTTATGTATTAATGAAAAAAAGAACTGTTTTGCTATGTACCATGATATTTCGCAATAAAACTTTCAATCTTTGCCTGGTAATTTATTTTCTCCCTGTAAAAACCTAATCCAACAAAATGCCTTTTCAGCCCTGACGGGACTAGAAAGTCCCACACCCGGATCTTTTAGCCTGGGGGTGGGGGAAATTTAAAAAATTAATTTAAGCTAGTGTTACCCAAAATACCACACAAATAAGATAAAATAAAAAAAATTGGAGTTTTTTGATAAGCTGGGATACAAAGGGTTAATTGTGTAATTCTCTTAACAATTTATATAGGACGCTAATGTGCGTCGTCCGCACATTTGTAGAGAATTCCACTTATGGGCGGACGACGCGGAGTTGCGTCGCTCAGTTTTTACTGAAAAACGTGCTGAAGTCTAGGTGATAGTTCTTATTTTATTTATATAATAACTTTTACCTAATACAAAATGAAACTAATACTAAAGTAAATTTGAATTTAAAAACTTTCCATGTAATAATAATAATAATATAAAAAACTTTCTAATCGTGTAAGAAAAATCGAGACTACTATCTACTGCTAATCTACTGCTTGTGATAATCTCCGAAGCATCCTTCGACGCAAAACCCTAGGGCATCGGGGCATGCTTCGCAGTGGTATATGGTGTCTGTGCGAAGACCCTTCTTAGTGCACAAACGGCATTTCTTCCTTTGAATGTACCCCTTTACACCGCGTTTTTTAAGGTTTTGTTGGCTGATGTTGAGAAACAATGGGTTTATGATTCGGTTCCACCACGTCCTCTGGCAAGAGCCGTTCGAGTATCTTAAGTCGAAAATTGTAAAAGGTTAATTTTTTTCCTGAATATTTATTGTACAGGTAATGGGAATTAAGTACCGCTGGGTCACGTAAATTGCAAGTTTTTTGTACCAGCGAATTGTTTTACGTAGATTCCGATGGTACATACAAAAGAAGTTGATCTTGCCTGTCCACGCCACACATATTTTTATTATAGTTGACACTGGAAGTGGCTTCTCCTGTTCCTGTCCTCTTCTGTTGTGCGTTTGAACTAACTGGTTTTCAAATAACATCGCGTTTATCCTTCCACTTGCCGATCATAACGGCATTTGAGTATTTGGCCACAGATTCCCCTAAAATTTTGAAAAATCTGTAAGCAAATAGGTAAATTAAGAAAATGAGCAAACCTTTCTTTAATTTCGCAGTCACAACGTCTTTTGGGGATCCTTTCCTGTCGGAACGTAAGGTGCCTGTGCGGTAGGTCTTCTTGTCCAATAAATTCTTTGCCAGCTGGTAACTATTGTAGTAGTTATCCATGTACAGGGAGTGACCATTATCTAATTTTTCTTTCATTAAATGGAACACTACGTTATCTGCATGACTCTTTCCTCCAACAGTGTCAAGCTGACCGGTATATACAACAAACTTCAATACTAAACCATCTGGATCAGTCAGCATGTAAAGTTTTAGGCCGTATTTATGGCGCTTATTGGCGATGTATTGTCTAAAGAGCAGTCCGCCTCTCCACAACAGCATGGATTCATCCAGTGAGAGATTTTTGCCGGGGTAGTAAATATGTGTGTAGCATTTTATTATTGAAATGATCTAGAATTGGTCGGATCTTGAAGAGGCGACCATCTGGTAGTGGATCTCCAGGTTGTGGATTTTTTGTAAAGTGAAGACGTAATATTAGTAAATACCTGTCACGACTCGTGTACTTGGAGAAACACGTGATGCTAAAAAGTCTATGTGTCTTCCAATAATCCTGTATTCTATTTAGTTTCATAGTTCCCATGTGGAGGGTGAGCCATATAAAGATTAGTGCTTCTGACGCTATAAGATCTTTCCACTCGGAAATCCTAGTTCGTGGACCTGTGCCGGAAAAACAGAACATCCACAGCATAACGATTTGTCTCAGCCACTATATGATTGATAATATCATCATCAAACAGCATTCGAAAATAATCATATGACTGTCCGTTCTCTGGAGGTTCTACCAATAATTCATTCTTTTTTGTAAATAGAAAATTCTTGATACCATTTGCTTTCATTTTCCAGGAACCAACTACTTCACGAGCATTGGAGTCATTAACGTCCGCATCGACCGGTGTAAAATCCACTAATAATATATTGATTAAATAATTTGAAACTATATAAAACAGAACATACTTACTTAATTCTTCATCCCCCTCATCTTCCCACTCATCGCTGCTATCTTCAAAATGCTCTTTTCGTCTGATTCATATAGAAAACGTAACATTTCATCTTCTGTTAACTTGTTGGAGTCTTTAACAGTTATACGCCTTTTCGTTTTTTAACACCCGATTGGCCAAGCTGGTCCATTTCCGTAAAGCCTATATTACAAAGAAACGAGAAAAAGAAATCGCGAACGAACACGTGTTTTACGAAGCGTTAACCTCTAACTATGCGCGGCCAAAAATACATACCTACACTCAACTTGCCTGCGGAATTTGTACTTAAGCAGTGAAACCAGCTATGTAAGGGATGCTACAAGGAGCCGTTCGCGCATAATGGCGGAGGCGCGGCGCGTATATACGAGTCCTCCGAAGCGAACGTGTTAAACTACAGGTTCCTGTGTTCGTGCTGAGGAGAAACAAGTGGCATTATCTTAGAATCAAAGGCAGCACAAAATGGCTTTCAAGTTATTGAAGCACCATTCTCAATTATAGGTTTTCGTAACTTACTATATATATATTGCTGTGTTATATGAAGCTTGATTTAGATAATCTAATAGAGAATTTACTTATTTAGATAACTTAAAACTATTTTATACTTTAAACCTGAAAAATAAATGTTTTAAACCAAGTAAAGGTCATGTTCAATTAGTGTTTGTCATCTCCGTTGATTTTGTTTAGGCTAATCTGGTCTAGCCTTTGAATACTCTGTGTCGTTTTGCTTGTTCGTACTCGTAATAATTGTATGACGGTATTAGAAGTATTTATCAAATTTGACTGTGAGTTTTCCACCTGGAAAACAATAAGATATGAGATTTGTGTATTATGTCAAGTAACATGTAATTTTGGAGGAAAATTGACTTTTCAATTGTATGTTTTTCCTGAGTAATATTTGGATATAGGTCTAAAGAACATTTTAATATGATTTTCATAATCATTAATTGTACTATTATTAATTTAAGGTGGATTTATGTTTAAAATGAATATGAATTTTGTTAAAAAAATAATTGATCGGCCGTGTCAGGTGTCAAAACATTCCTTTTTAAATAAAGAATGTGGCTAGAATTTCAGTTTTGATGTAAATGATATTTCCATAAAGATATTTAAAATTTGGTTAATTTGTGTTAATTTCATTCTGCTTTCCCATTAGCTGAGAGAGTCGCATGTTTTTTGTAAGATGTACTTATTTTCTTTTTAGTATGAGGTTGCCATGGTTACTTGTTTAATAAAGAGAAAAAAAAACAACGGGAACTTGCCATGAAAATCTCAACGTGAACAGACGCTCGTCTGGGAAGTCAACTAAAAATTGTAATTTTGTGCGTATATTATATCTTGTTTGAATAAAATTTTATTATTAAGTGTTACGGTTCAAATCAGCGTTATTTGTTACTTATCTGTGTGAAAAATGCATAAAATCGGGCTGAAAATTAATATTTTGGGGTGGAGAATCAAAGTAGCTTCAGTTGTTTTTTTCGACACGTTTTGTTTGTTTCTGCGTTTGAGGTTTAAAACTCAGCGAACTTCAAGGTTAGGAATTATCTACAAGTTAGATAAAAGCTTAATAAGTATCTGTTAATTATTTGGGAGATATTAGCATAATATTCTGGAACTGCAACTGGAATAGCAATTGAATTCAATGTAAAATAATTTAAAACAAATATGTGACATCGAATCAACAACAATTTGAAAATGAAGCATGTTTGGGGTTAACAATTTTAAAAAGAAATATAAAAGTGCAACGTATTTAATTAGGTATGTAAATATGAAATATGAAAATATGAATCTTTGTATAGAAAATACACGTTTATTGTATGAACATGAAACAAAATATTTTATTCGAAGTATTGTCCATTGCTATCTATACATTTTTCCCATATCTCTGACAATTTGTGGATGCCACGCCAAAAAAACTGTTGCTCTTTTGAGGCAAACCAATCATCGAACCATTTTCGTAAGAAGTGAAGCGCTGCTCGGCAAGTGCGTATCCCATCGATGCAAATAAGTAGCCATCGGACGGAGCCAAGTCTGGTAAGTAAGCCGCATGCGAAAGTATTTCCCAAGTAAACGCCTCAATCGTTGCCTTGACCGGTTTTGCTGTGTGAGATGGTGCATTATCATGAAGCAAAATCACTTTGTGTTGTCTTTTTTGATATTCTGGTCGTTTTTCACGCGAAGCTTGATTTAAATCGATCATTTGTTGGCGGTAGCATTTAGTATTAACGGTTTCGTCAGGTTTTAGCAGCTCATAATAGATCACACCCTTCTGATCCCACCAAACACAGAGCATAGCGATTTGGCCTTGCAGTCGATGTCGATGGTTCGCCTGGAGTTATCCATGATCTTTTATGCTTAGGATTCTCGAAATATATCCACTCATCATCGCCAGTCACAATTCGATGGAGAAATGACTTTCTTTTGTACCTGGCGAGCAGCATTTCGCAAGTGGTTTTTCGGTCTTCCTGCTGTCTTTCATTCAGTTCATGTGGAACCCACTTTCCCATCTTCTGGACCTTTTCCATGGCTTTCAAACATATGGAAATGGCTTCTCGTGTCACATTTAACTGATTCGCGAGTTGTTTTGTGTAAGCGTCATCCTCATCCAACAGTGCTTACAATTCGCTGTCTTCAAACTTTTTCTGTGGTCTCCCACGTTCTTCATTTCTCACGTCAAAATCGCCACTTTTCAATTTTTTAAACCACTCAAAGTACTGTGATTTACCAAGAGCATACTCAACGAAAGCTTCTACAAGCATTCGATGCGATTCTGCAGCAGATTTCTTCAAATGGTACCAGAAAATCAATGCTGTCCACAAATCGTAGTTTCCAGGCACAAAATTCGCCATGTTCAACGCTACTAAAAACAATGCGGTTGTATGAAACTTGTATTGTTGTGAGTTGAAAATCTTTGTTAGATGTCAAAACAAGAAAATTGCGCCAATGACGCAATTTGACGGTAACTACATTGACAGCTAGGGCCATCTGTGGGCAAATTCCGGTTTCATATTTACTGGTATGAGTTTATTGGTATATTTGAACATCTAAGCAGTAAATAATATTTTGATTAATTCCCTTGTGAAACGATTTTACGAATATGAAGGTACTCAGTCCAAAGTTTTTCTGCGAGGAACTTAGAGAAAGCAACTGGACTTTCCTTTTGAAGTTCAAGATCAACAGGGCCCGTTAGAAAGTTTTTTGGTAAAAATTTTAAGTATTGACGTTTATTTGGGTATCTTCGTTTGCATGTGTTATACCACGTCCACGCCAACGTTTAGTAAAAGTTATATTTTATTTTTTGCAATAAATTTAAAACGAAAGAAAAGTACCAGTGCCAGACAGTGAAAGTAATACTGAAAACGACGGTTGTCACGAAGATGATATTGGAAATATGGTCGGCCTGGCGACCACTATGCCGGTTGATAAGAAAAATCAGCTTCTGGAAAATGGCTGGGTACCTTCGAAGAACTGCGATTCTGCGGCAGATGCCAAACACCTCAAGAGGAAATGCTAAGTATTCATCGACAATGGGTTTTCGCAAACAAGGAACAATTAGTGGAAGCTGTAGTTAGAAAATTTGCAAAACTAATCCTTGCAAACTGCTGTTCAAAAATTAATTTTATTAATAAATAGTGCTTTCCTTTTGTAATTGTGTGTTATTGTATGCCCCCCCATGGACTCCCTTCAGCCATGAAAGAAGTTTGATTTAGAAAGCTGTCCCCTTTCCGTTTTGAACTGGATACGCCCTTGCTGTATACTTCACGTTTCTACTATGAGTGAAAATATTTCCAAAACTGCTTGAAATAGTCAAGGCCAAATTAGATTTAAAATAATATATTGATTTCCATGAACCAAAAATGTAGGTAAATTTATAAAAAAAAATTAAAGTGGCTTTCGGTGTCAGTTGGAAGCGGTAAATTTTTATTGCATTGTAAGCCATTCCATTATACAGAGGAACTCTTCCTAATTTTGCATAAATGCTTTAAAAATAATGACAAGAAAGCATTGTACCACTATCTTATCTATGTAGGAAACTAATATAAACCTGGTGAATCCATAAGAATTTTCAAAAATATTCTAATACAGGCACATAAAAATGTTATATGTAGAATAGAATATCATGCCCATTTACTAATGCAGTTCGGTATAACTAACCTAACATATCCTACTGCTTCGTAAGTAAAAAAGGTTAAATCTAACGGCTCATCATTGAGATTATCCAAAAACCAACGACAAAACTGAACTCTTTTTAGATAATCCTGTTCTAAAAGCTCCTGAACGGAAATAAATCGGTAAGAATGCAGATGCAAAGCTTATCTCAATATTCTGTGTCATGTACCTACCGTAACTTAAATCATCAACTTGCTGGCATAAATGTCTAATTGGTGTTTTTGGAGCCTCGTCAATTCGTTGTCTTACAGTTTCAATTAAAGCAGGTACTATCTTCTTTGGCCTACCAGACCCTTCTTTCCTTCCAACATTTCCAGTTTCTCGAAAATTGCCGACTAAATTCTTAACCAAAGCATACAATTTTCGGTATGTAATAATTTCATTGGGATACCTCTCTCGGAATTCCACAAAACAAGGAGGAATCGAATAGGTCCATTCAATAATGTATGCTCTTTGAAATGTATTAAAAATCATTTTAACAATCTGTCAGATTCGTATAAAAAAATAATAACTAATTTATGTGACATCATAAACATTCCTTTAGTCTAGTAAAGACGTGACTTTTCATTCCACCGCTCGCTGGGGATCAGCTTTTTTTGGATCTCTTGATATATCTTCCAACAACCCGGGTAAAATGTGTTAGAAACAATCCAAATAACGGCGTCCAATTAAATTTTCATGGAAAATGTATGGCACAATAATAAGGTTACCTATTTTGCCATATGTTTACAGAAAATTGTTTTAAAAATGGGTGATACGTATCCAGTGCGGATTTTCTCGTTTGCAATAGTGCAAGTTATGTTTATTCACTTCACCACTGTTTGAGAGTTTTAATTTTTCGCTAAACAATATACAATTTAAAAATGATGGATTCAAAAAAAGTTTATTCTGGAAGAAATTACAAAATTGCAATCTTCTCTGAGGGCCATTTTCAAGCAGTTCGTGCACCAAAGTAACGTAGTAGGGATGTAATATAATTATTGCTTTCAGAATTCTTCTATTTGAAGTTCTACTTGACTTGCATGAGGATTCCCATTCAATGCCTCTAACACTGCTATCCGTCTTTTACATTATGGAATGAACAAACTTACAACCGCATTTCCGCGGTAGTAACCCGAAATCAGCAACAAATCTGTTCTCTCGTTATTTAAAAATTTCTTATTTACAATTTAAGTAAAATTACAGCTGGACTTAGTGTTGTAGTAAGTAGGCATAAAGCAAAAGCTATTTTGGTTGCCATGCTATATGTATGTTGGGTTGCGTCAACCACTTTTAAGGGGGATAACTTCCCTGGCTAGAGTAATCTGCAAGTGTCATTAACAAACCCTGCGAGCTTCGAATATAATAAAAATTTCCAATAGATACTTGTCATCCTTGCACTTACAGGGAAATTTCGGTGAATATATGCTTTCATCTGTAAAGCAATTTACTTCAACCGATACTTGATCTTTATAAAGGAAAAACAAACAATTCTATTGAAATCCGGATATTGCAGAAGGAAGTTGTAAGCCACATCTGTTGAAGACTCTTTAGAGTTTTTGCCACAATTTCCATAAAATAATATGACGCTGCGGATAAAATACAATATAATGAAATATGATTTTCCAAGAATTTTTAAGCAATCTACGTTAGCTACAGGGAACCTATAGAGAATCCTAATAAGCTGATATCATAGTTGGCCACAGAAAATGGGGCTTAACAACAATATTTAAAATATCACTAAACCTGTTCTGTTCTTGTTGCTACATTTTTCTAATCAGATATCTAATTTTCTTTAGTATAATGAATAAGACAGGTATTAATATAGAATAAATAAAATAAAATAGGTAGGCGTACCACGAAGCAATATAAATAACTTAAACTATTTTGTTGGTATTCTTAGCAACGCATACGCCTGGAAAATTCTGCAAATGCCTCTTGTGAAAATAATTTTTATCATACCATACTACAATATAAGCGAATGCTTTGATATCAGATTTGCAGGATTCTTCTGCGTAATACGTATTTCAACAAAGGACGAAATAATATTGAACATTTCCACATCACATTCGATATAATACAAAACGATGAACTAAGCGCATTGTTAAAGGTGGACATAATACTTCCGTTTGTGAGAGACGGACACGAGTAGCTAGTTCGCGGAATCGCGATTTTAATATGAAAATTCCATGTTTCTATGCGTGAAATTGTAATGGTCAAAGCGACAGGAATATTCAACAACTCAGAGGGAGAATTTATTGAAATGAAACTGGTTTCATATCACTTGTCGCTTTCCCACACTATCTACGAAAAATAGTAGAAGAGATTTTAAGAAAAATGTTGATTTATATCAAAAAGCTGAATCGATTGATTTTAAATGTGAACATCGGGGACCGCGGTAGAGTAGTGGCTGTAGCGCTTGGCTTTGGAGTTATTCTATTAAAGTTGCGCAGGTTCGAATCCTGAGCACTGCACTTTCCCATGGTATTTGTGGTGTTTTAGGCCAGTATAACACGGTATAGAATTTCTAAAACTTACAGAATTTTATTCAAACTCGGCGTCACATCGATGCGCAAACGAGCAATTTTTAGTGTTTGTCAACAATCACAGAGGGCAGAGAACTATATGTTTATCCCGCCATGCCGACACTACGCGTACTTTCTCTTATCTCGTGAAATAAATAAATAAAAGCGCTACGGACTTATGCATCAACCTAATATTATAAAATCTTCTCAGAATTCTACTTTATCGACAGTCACATGATTATTTTAACAGTTTTATGACAGATGTCAACGTAATTTGCATATATTAAGGCAGGTTCCGTGTAATACGTGTTTTACAGAACTTTGTACGAAATTGGAACAATAAGCAAATATGGTGGAGAACGAACATTAAGTAATAATGGACAGAGAATGATTGATTTCTGTATTGTAAAACAGCTTTTAATGGGTAACTCTTTCTACAACCACAAAACGATACACAAGTTAACATATGAAGCTGAAGGGAGAGAACAAAAATCAATAATTGAAATTCACAAGATCAA
Source organism: Limonius californicus (assembly GCA_014611495.1). Taxonomy (NCBI): domain Eukaryota; kingdom Metazoa; phylum Arthropoda; class Insecta; order Coleoptera; family Elateridae; genus Limonius; species Limonius californicus. The sequence goes on along the minus strand of JABXWE010011263.1, from coordinate 15,750 downwards.
TGAGATATGCAGTAAATGATGTTAAAGTCATTCGAAGAGCAGAACTTAATACAGATCATAGACTATTGGTAACTTATATAACATTTAAAACACCAGAAAACAAACCCCTAGAAGAAAATAGAGAGGCTTATGCTAGAAGAATTAGAGAAGACCGAAAAATAAGAAGAGTACCGAAAGAAATTAACGGAAAAACTAAACACATTAGAGCAATAAAGTGATAGCCAAGATTGGAACATGCACAGAAAATGGTAAAAATTGAAAGAAACTACAATGAAAACAGCGGAAACGAGCATGGATTACATACAACCAATCTAGAACAGAAGAAACTAATGAAGAATATTACCAAAAACGAAACGAAGCAAAGGAAACAATAAAGCAAGCAAAAGCAGATTCGTTAAACAATTCGGAAAAAGAATCGAAGAAGATTATACAATCAATCAAAAAAAATTCTGGAATACAATCAAAAGATTAAGGGGCAGTCAAAGAAAGCGGATAAGGAACATTAAAGATCAAAATGGTGAATTAAATATAATAAATAAAGAAATACTGAAGACATGGAAAAAACACTACTGGGAAAATTTTAAAGAACATGAAAGAACATAAAATCATGAAATTGAAAAAACAGAAGGAGAAGCACCAGATGAAGAAGAAGTAGACGAAATAAGAATAGAAAAAGTAGAAGAAGCCCCGAGTACAATGAGAAAGGGAACAGCAGCAGGACAGGACAATATTACACCGTAATTACTAAAGAAAGGAGCAGATAAACTGAAAAATTGAATATTGGAAATATATAAGGAGGCATGGCATACAGAGACAGTACTGAGGGAATGGGAAATCAATATTATTGTTCCAATACATAAGAAAGGAGAAACGACAAAGTGTGAAAACTACCGAGCAATATGTCTTTCGTCGCTAAAAATATACACAAAAATATTAGAAAAACGTTTAAGAGAAGAAGCAGAAGTAAACTTAGAAGAAGAACAAGCAGCTTTTAGACCTGGTACACATACGCAAGATCACATCTACATAATCAGAACAATTATGGATAAAACACTAGAAATGGGTAAAGACTTCTACTTAGCCTTTGTGGATCTATCAGCAACTTTTGATACGGTGTTATGTTCATTTTAAAATGTGCCGCTTTATAAGTATGAATTGATTTCTTAATTTCTTTGCCGCTTCGTAAGAATTAATATCGTTATTTTAATTGCAGTCTTATTTTGGGATACCGTTTCACTATTTTGTTTTGTCTTTCAAAGTTCGAGATATGTTAATAGTTTCTTTGTGCCAAAATTGCAGACTCTTGTTTTTCCGCGCTCGACCTCGAACGCTTCCTGGAACTCGAGTGTTAAAAACAAAATCTTTCTAGAATATTTCATAACGTTTCGTAATATGGTGCAACCTTTTGAAAAAGTGCAGGTCCCCATTACATTTTGAAGTCAGTCGATCTTCCACCTGTCTCGGCTGCGGACCTTGCCAAAATTACATCTCTAGGGGAGGGCCGTAATTATATCGAGTGCTGCAAGTGTCGGCTTTTGAGTTTTGGTAAGGGGTATCTGTTATATGTGTTCCGTTTCGCTGTTGTACCAAGGGGTATTTAACAGACCGTCAGCTACTGCCGGATTAAATAGGAATAACTTGATTCAACCCCAGTAAAAGGCAATTCTTTGGTGAATTGACCAATCGCCTTTCGGCGGATCAACTTCGAAGCCCAACTCCCGTGGTAAGTGCAGCTATTTCTTCATACCATCGAAGAGTCCTGTCTTGCGTTCAACGTTAGCAGCCTGTTGAAATCGCCATGATATTGTGCCTGTCTTCTCCGATCTTCAAGGTAAAAAAAATCAGTTTTTTTGTTGTGCAGTGTACAATAAACCTTTTTTTTTTGTTCGCGTCAACTTGCAGAATTTCGCGATATTGAACTTTTTTTATGCAACCTAAAAGCGATCTTCAATCGCTATTCATTTATTGTTTGTAAAAGATATTAATATAGTATTTTTCCTGTAAACTACGCCATTGGCCACACAGATTCATTATAATATAAATATTGCGTGTCAACGGCGGCGTTTCCTGAACGTTCAAGGATTTTAACCATGTAATTCAAACCTTTGCGTTATAACTCGGTTCATTTTATTGTGTTGCCACATTCTAACTATTTTACTATATGTGTTTTAAAGTTTACTGTCTCTTATTGTGTCTTTTGTACTTGTTGGTGTAAGAATTTTGCAAGCTTTAAATATATAGGAGGAGGCACAAACACGGTAAGTTCCGTTCCCGTAAGCTGCTGGCTTCTCGGCCTTCCACGAGGACCTACAACCAGCTGGATTTGGAAGGTGGCGCCCACTTATTTGGACTCGCCCTGTACACAACTAAAGATTTTCTCCCATAAGCGATTTTCACGAACTCCCCCTACTCCTCTGAGCGAAGCTGTAGGCTTTTTCCATCCGCTTGTTTACGGGTCGTCGAAAATGCTCGATTGCCCCGTAACAACGGTTCCAAAAGAATAAATATGGAAAGCACTAGGAGAACTAAAAATAAACCAAAAGTTACAAAGAACTATTAAAAGTGTTTAAGATAAAAGGCTATACTTACCAGACTAAATGGAGAAATATCCGTAAACTTTAATATGGAAATATACGTATGAAACAAGGGGACAACCTGAGTCCACTATTATTTGTAATATTCATGGACGAACTAATCAGGAAATGTAAAACCAAAACAAGACCCTCCACTATAAGTCATTACAACCTAACATCGATTAAAACTTTCGACCTGGTTTACGCGAATAATATAGTGATAGCAAGTACGAAAACTGAATTACAAAGAAAAGTTAATATCTGGAAAGCCTGATTAGAAGAAAAGATAGTGCAAATAAATATAGGAAAAACAAAGATTATTCATGTAACGAAAAAAGAAGAAGATGAAAACATAAATCTACCAATAAATGGGGTAAGATTATAAACAGTAAACAAGTACGAGTATGTAGGCACCACCATTACAAAAAATGCAAAAATGAAATATTAAACAGAATTCAGGAAGTAAGTAACATGTACTATCAAATCAACAACAAAGTAATAGATAAAAAAGAAGTAAAACCATATACACACGTACCCTTACGTATGGAGCTGAATCACGAACTATGAGACAGAAATATAGGTAAGTCAAAAATTACAGCGGCCGAAACGAAATATTTACGAAAGATCACAGAGAAAACTAGACGAGACCCAATAGGAAACAGAAGCATAAGAAATGATTTAGAACAAATACCGTTAGTGAGTGAAATAGAAAACAAACAACTGAGCTGGTATGAACATGCAGTTAGAATGCCAGAAGAGAGAACCTTCAGAAAAACAATGGACATAGGCATAATCGGAAAACGGAAGAGAAGCAGGCCAAGGATAAAATGGGAAGAGCACATAAAAGAAATAGTGCACAGAAGAGAAAGAAACATACACGAAGTAAAGAACATGGCAAGGAACAGAAACAACTTTAGAAGATGGATAGAGGATCCCAACTACACCCCAACGCTATAATGGCAAACAAGAAAACGAATGAATGAATGAAGAAGAAGAAGAAGAAGAAGCACAAAATTCTGCGTCGTGTCATATAGGCCCTAAATATACTTGGGGCATGGGGTTTTTCAACGGTGGGGCATGTTAGACCTGTGAATAGCACGAAATGTGCTTAGCTGGGAGAAGCTGGGTGGGATGGGAATCATGTATCTACGATACTTAAGCAAAATATGGACATATAGGTACTAAATGGTCTTCTACAAATGACGTTTTTGTGAGAAGTTTGATTTGATTTCCCCATAGAACTTAATTGCGGTATTAATATCTAATTATGTAATGCCAACTCATTGGGTTTTGCTGAATTTACTATGTGAAAAATTAAGGTAGGTCTGTTGCAGGCCAACATTTACAGCATCCTCTGTAATAAATCTAATAAAAGACGGTGTCTTTCTATGTTTAATATCCTTATATCATTTATTGTATTGCCTGATCACTAAATTATTACATTCTAAATATAAATGTCAATCTTTTTCAGAAAATATCGCGATACTGATAGTCGATACTTGAAAAAGTATTGCTATACCTTCAGCGATACTTTTCGATTAGGGAAATAAATTAAATTTTGCGCTTTGAAGTTGGCCAAAGTCCAAAGTTAAACAAATTTTCCATAACGACGTGTTTAAAAGACATTTGTTATTATTAATCCTCTCAATGTTGAAGGGACAATCGACTTAACATACAGCCTCAGAGTTTTACGTTTTACCCAATATTTCCATTCCTATCTAGTATCTAAAAGGGTTTACAAGATTAGGAACTGGCATTAACTATTTATTTTGATTTCCTAGAGAGTTCCAGCAAAATAATATCGCCAAAGTATCGCAAATATGCGATAGTCGATAATTTATAAAAGTACCGCGATACCGATGCTCCATGCTTTTTCCAGAAAATATCGTGATACCGATACTAGATTATTTTTTTTCAGAAAATATCGCGATACCGATAGTCGATACTTCAAAAAATATCGCTATACCTTTACCGATATTTTTCATTTGGAGAATTAAATTAAATTTTGCGTTTTGTGGTTGGCCAAAATCCAAAGTTAAACAAATGTTCCGTAACGGCGTGTTTAAAAGATATTAGTTAAAGATTAAAATATTTCAAGAAGCTTGACAATAAGATAAAGTAATGAGTATTGTTATTGTTAATCCTATCAATGTGGAAAGGACAATCGACTTAACACACAGCCTCAGAGTTTTACGTTTTACCCAATATTTACATTCCTATCTAGTATCTAAAAGGGTTTACAAGATTAGGAACTGGCATTAACTACTTATTTTGATTTTCCAGAGAGTTCCAGCAAAATAATATCGCCAAAATTACGCAAATATGCGATACTCCATTATTTAAAAAAGTACCGCGATACCGATGCTCCATAGTTTTTTCAGAAAATATCGCGATACCGATAGTCGATACTTCAGAAAATATCGCTATACCTTTAGCGATACTTTTAAATTGGAGAATTAAATTAAATTTTGCGTTTTGGGGTTGACCAAAGTCCAAAGTTAAACAAATTTTCTGTAACGGCGTGTTTAAAAGATATTAGTTAAAGATTAAAATATTTCAAGAAGCTTGACAATAAGATAAAGTAATGAATATTGTTGTTGTTAATCCTATCAATGTGGAAGGGACAATCGACTTAACACACAGCCTCAGAGTTTTACGTTTTACCCAATATTTACATTCCTATCTAGTATCTAAAAGGGTTTACAAGATTAGGAACTGGCATTAACTATTTATTTTGATTTCCTAGAGAGTTCCAGCAAAATAATATCGCCAAAGTATCGCAAATATGCGACAGCCGATAATTTAAAAAAGTACCGCGATACCGATGCTCGATATTTTTTCCAGAAAATATCGCGATACCGATACTCGAGAATTTTTTTCAGAAAATATCGCTATACCTTTAGCGATATTTTTAAATTGGGGAATTAAATTAAATTTTGCGTTTTGGGGTTGGCCAAAATCCAAAGTCAAACAAATCTTCCGTAACGGCGTGTTTAAAAGATATTAGTTAAAGATTAAAATATTTCAAGAAGCTTGGCAATAAGATAAAGTAATGAGTATTGTTATTGTTAATCCTTTCAATGTGGAAAAGATAAACGGCTTAACATACAGCTTCAGGGTTTTACATTTTACCCATTATTTATATTCCTATCTAGTATCTAAAAGGGTTTACAGGTTTAGGAACTGGAATTAACTGTTTATTTTGATTTTCTAGAGTTCCAACAAAATTGTATCGCCAAAGTATTGCAAATCCGCGACACTGGATAATTAAAAATATTCCGCGATACCGATACTCGATACTTTTTCAGAGCATATAGCGATACCGCTAGTCGATACTTGAAAAAATATTGCTATACCTTTAGCGATACTTTTAAATTGGGGAATTAAATTAAATTTTGCGTTTTGGGATTGGCCAAAATCCAAAGTTAAACAAATTTTCCATAACGGCGTGTTTAAAAAACATTTGTTTAAGATTAAAATAATTCAAGAAGCTTGGCAGTAAGATAAAATAAAGAGTATTGTTACTGTTAATCCTCTCGATGTGGAAGGGATAAACGACTTAACATACAGCCTCAGGATTTTACGTTTTTCCCAATATTTACATTCCTACTTTTACAGGTTTAGGAACTGGAAATAACTATTTATTTTAATTTTCTAGAGAGTTACAACAAAATTGTATCGCCAAAGTATCGCAAATTCGCGATACTCGATAATTAAAAAGAGTGTCGCCATATCGGTACTCGATACTTTTTCGTAATGTATCGCGATGCAATAACCGATACTCAAAGACTATAGCGATACCAGTATCGCGATATTTCCGACCACAGTGTAAAATTTTTTATAACAAGTTGATACTGTTTTCGCCTTATTTCAATCTTGGATATGTTGTTTATTTTTGTTATGTTTATGTTCATTAACGTAGATAATATGATAACAATAGAAACGTTAATTTTAGCCTATTTAGAGTCACTTTAGTAGCCCCTTAAAGCGACAGAATACCTTCTCTTAAAGGCGAGAGGTTGAAATACTTAGCTATCGTACCCAGTTTCGTAAAATTAAAATTTGAATTTTTCATGTATACTAAAGTTACTTCTAAACATTAGTTTGGTATTTTTCTAATTGAGGGAGTATCTCTAGGACGTTTTCTTTAATTTTTGATCTATACTTATTCGTTAATAAGGAACGGGAAACAATAATTTTAATACTTTAATTTCCTGCACAAAAAATATATTCTTTATTTCCACTTCTTTTACAGGGTCATTCATTTACATTATGAAATCGATATGTTTACTGGAGTATAAAAGCGTATTGAAAGTGCCTAGCAATACTTTAATAATCTGTATACTAGCAACCGTTTATTTTATATTGGATAAGGCATCCTCGTACCTACTAGAAGTTGTTAACGTTTCCGAATATCGATATCGTTGCTTCTGAGAATCGACGAGACATTTCTTGATTGGTTACCTTCGTAAATTGCATCCTTTAGGTTCGTCTGATTTATCGAGGCATTGATATATTCCATCGCAGAAGCTTTCCTTATCAATGCATTGACCACTGTGGCAGGAAATCTGGTCGTTATTGCAGGCTGAAAAATAATGTTTTGCGTACTACAATATCTAATGGCCCAAAAAGGGTTTCTATTCAGGAGCAAGGTCTTGGTGGTGGTGGCCTTGTTATTCCAGTACTTCAGTAATTCACTGAAAGTACAGGTGTGACATTTTTCAATTTTAAATTTCGGAGGTATATTAATACATCAACCAGATTCTAACTTGTACGATTTCTAAATATAAGCCCATAGGAAGTCAAAATTTTGGAAAGTATATGAGATAGAAGCCCTTAAATAAAGACATGTTTTTGGTTTACCCTGTATATAAGTTGCTGTTTGTAATTAATGGGTACATTTAGTTTTCCCACTGAATTAACTTCTGATTGAATTTATAATTACAGTTTTGTTATTACTTTACTAACTTTGTTGAACAAGGTAGTACAGTATTTTGGGCACCTTTAAGTTATAGTCCAGTAACGTTTAATATTTTAAAATGCAAAATGTTTCATCTCTATCAAGAAGTTATACAGATCGGTTCTTAAAATGTAGCGTTCCTGAAATATACGAAATCACATATAAGGGTTTGCCATCCTGTATGTGTGCGTGGATTTAATATTTCTAAGCGGGGTGGAAGGTCCAGCTTATGGTAATATGCCATGTTGCAGAAAGTGTTTTAGCAAAATTTTGTATTGTGCCATACAGAATTCTGTGTGCAATATTTAGTACAAAATTTTCTACTAAATTCTGCACATTCATTCTCTAAACTGTATTTCGATGCGCAAACAATTTCTAGTATCCATCCATGATCACAGAGGGCAGAGGGGTAAACGTTTTACTGCGTGTCTATGCCACCGCGCTGACGCTAACCGAACTTTCTCTTACCTTTCTCGCGTCCTTCATTCATCCCTATTCATATAAAGGAATAATTATAGAGTTATAGAGTTCTACATTATCCACAATAACTTGATTATTTTTGCAGCTTTCTCATAGAAATGACAGACAGAATTTCCCTCAAAATTCTGGTTGGTGTCATATGTTTTAAGAATTTTTAATAATATTGTAAAAAAAATCTTGTCATACTTTGTTTAGGTAAGATTTCAGCTACAGGGTGACTCACGAATTTTACAGTAGGTATGCAAGATACAACTGTTATAGCCTTATAAAAAAGTTCCTTTTGGGGTCCCTCTGCAATTCTACATATTTAACTTTATTACAGAACATATCGTACAGTTCAGATGTTCTGGAACTACAATTTTGCTATTATTGTTGTACACCCATGACAATTTCAAATACTGAATTTTAAACATTCCAAATTGTAAAGTTTGAGAAATATTGGTATGAAAATATTGGACCACCCTGTACATTAACACAAGATTATAATTGAATCACATTTTATTAGAGACTTTTATGTTTGGTGTAGTGATCTAATTTCATTTCCAAATATATATAAATATATTGAACGCCTCTGGCCACTCTATGAGCGTTTTACAACAGCATGTGGACAATGGATGGTAACCACTCGCTTTCTTTGTTGAAGCGGTAGGTTCCAATAATTTCACCTTCTCCATTATCTCCTCGAACACACGGAATGCGATAGCAACTAGGTGTTCCCAGCGGTACGAACAATGGAATCAATTTTCTCCAAAATGATCTCACGCCCGCTGGAAATGCAAGAAGGGTTTGGAAACGCTTCCCAACAATGCCAAGACCACCACTTTGACACCGACAAAACTATGGAGAGGTCGATGGTACTCAATTGTTCATATTTCGTTATTATTATTATTATTTATGTTACCGTAGTTATATTGGTTGATATTAAATTTTAAACGTCCCAAATTGAAAAGTTTGCAAAATATTGGTATGAAAATGTAGGACCACCCTGTACATTAGCATCAGTTAATAATTCAATCACATTTTATTCAAGAATGAAGAATTTAATGTTTGGTGCAGTGATCTCTAATTTCATTTACAAATATATTGTACGCCTCTGGCAACCACTTGCTTTTTTGTACTGTAGCGGTAGGTTCCAAAAATTTCACCGTGTCCATTAATTCCTCGAACCAACGGAATGCGCTAGCAACCAGGTTTTCCCAGCGGCACGAACAATGGAAACAGCTTTCTCTAAAATGATGTCACGTCCGCTGGGAATGCAAGAAGGGTTTAGAAACGCATCCCAACAATACCAAGACCACCGCTTTGACACCGGCACTATTACGGAGAGGTCGATGGTATTCAGTTGCTCATATTTCGTTATAATTATTATTTGGGTTCATCGTCCCCAGCGTTACCATAGTTATATTCGTTATTATTAAACGTCCCAAATTGTAAAGCTTGAGAAATATTGGTATGAAAATATAGGACCACCCTGTACATTAGCATCAGTTAATACCATAATTGAATAACATTTTATTCAAGAATTTAATGTTTGGTGTAGTGATCTCTAATTTCATTTACAAATACACTGGACGCCTCTGACAACGCTATGAGTGCCGTTTTGCAGCAGTATGTGGACAATGGATGGCAACCACTTGCTTCCTTTACTGTACCGATAGGTTTCGAGAATTTCACCATGCCCATTAATTCCTCGAACCCACGGAATGCGATAGCAACTAGGTTTTCCCAGCGGTACCTACAATGGAATCAGCTTTGTCCAATATGATGTCACGTCCGCTGGGAATGCAAGAAGGGTTTAGAAACGCATCTTAACAATACCAAGACCACCACTCTGACACCTGCACTACTACGGATAGGTCGATAGTATTCAATTGTTCATATTTTGTTATTATTATTATTTGTGCTACCGTGGTTATGTTCGTTATTATTAAATTTTAACCGTCCCAAATTGTAAAATTTGCGAAATATCGGTATAAAAATATAGGACTGTACATTGGCACCAGTTAATAATTGAATCATATTTTATTCAAAGATTTAATGTTTGGTATCGTGATTTCTAATATCATTTACAAATATATTTTAGCTAAATTTTGACTGGCACTAATATACACACTAAGATTCTTTTTTCGACAACTCTATATATGTTAACGCCTTAATAATATTCTTACCGCGATTGCAGTGAATCTCATCGGAATCGTCCCAACAATCCACTTTTCCGTCACATTTCTTCCATTGCTCCAGGCATCCTGTTGCGTTTCCACACTGGAAATGTGTCTTTAAATCGCAATCTACAAGTGATATCTGTTTTATAAATTTTCTAAAAATAACGTCACATCAAAAAAAAAGGCAAATCGAGTAGATGATCGTCCTGGGGAGGCTGTCAATTACGATCGTTGTCTACTCGATTTACTTCTATATCGTATCTCTTACCACAGTTTCTTTCGTCTGATTGGTCAGAACAGTGCAGGATGCCGTCACACCTCATCTTGTTCGGGATACACATGTTTCCACAATTAAAGTAGCCCCCTGTACATTTTAATTTGTTCTGAATGGGCCTGCATTGAAATAGCGGCTCGTCCGGGTCTAACAGTTTGCAGTACTCTTTGTTAATTTTGCATAAACCTCCGCACCCTGTAGGATCCTTCGCGTCCAGAATTTTCACGCATCTTGGTTTTTCATTTTCGACTAATTTCAGGCAGATTTCGTCGTTGTGTCGACAACTGAGACAAAGAGTATTGGATAGTGTGAAATTTTTTGATGTTTCATCCTGAAACTGAAATAAATACAATTTAGTTATTAATTAGAAGGTTTTCTGTAGTTTGTTCATTGTGTCTTGGTTTTAACTCCGCCCAGATTAGATAAAGATGGCTGTAGGTTCTGTTTACACTAAACTAAATTTAAATAGTAAAGGTCACTCTGACAATTTTATTTAATTATTTTTTATTTCAATGATTGATTATACAAGGTAATACGTTTTAGGGACGTAACAATATAACTCAATCTAGAAATTGGCTAACGTTGCGTATTTTTAACATGACCGAAATGCTGATTTTGACATTTAGTTGTGTAGGTTAGTCTTTACAACGTAATAATTGTAAAACGTAAGCTGTTGGAGTTAACTCCAACACCTAACAAACCTATTAAATTACCTACCTTGATTGTGTCATTCACAGCTAATTTAATATTTTCTTTTGCTTTATGTCCAGCATTTTGGCTTGTGCTGTTGTGCGTAGGACTGATGTTAAACTTATCTTGTTTAATACTGTAGTTGGGGTATAAACTTGGCACTTGTTGAGTTGAATTAGTGGAAGGCAACTTGGATTTGAAGAATTTGGATTCTGAAAATTATAATAGTAATTTTTTGAATTATTTTAAGACAAGGAAATTTTTGAAAATAAAACCTTCAATTTAAAATATTAAAATTATCTTAAGTGAACAGTGTTTCTTATTTTTTTTTAAATTTTACTCGTTATTGAATATACAGGGTTGCTCATTAGTGCGTCAAAGTCCAATGTTAACATTATTAAATTTATTTGAAAAATTGCCTTTTTTTAAAGTGACGCAGTGCCAAAATGCGCACATTATAAAAGTATTTTTGAATGTACAGGGTGACTCGCACAGCGGATCATCTTCAAGGTATTAATTTTTAAATAGAATACAAGAATATATTATGATATTTTTGAATTCAGCGTAAAATTGTCTATCCAACCATGGCCCGTTTTTTTTTTATTTTGGATGAGGCGCTGTCTAGTTTATCTAAAACAACGTGAGTATTTTAGTCGACAAAGATGTAACAAATTAATTCGGTGCAGGAGTATTACGATGAATTAAGAATACATATTTCGCAGTTATGTAGTCAAGTGATGTATTAAAACGATACAACCTCTGAAAATTGATTTTATTATGGCGTTTTTTATACCAGCGCAAATTTAATTTATTTCAAAGAGCATTTTCGCAATTGTTACAAATGTGTTGTATAATATTATGTTTTTGAATTCGCACGCTAATTCACCACAATTTTTATGAATTTTGTCCTATACGAAAAATTGACATTTTCAAAGCAATTTTTACTTATTCATTACAAATCGTTGTGTTTCTTATTTCTGTCTAATCTAGTATTTTATAGCCATGATTTTGACATATTGTGACGTTTGGCCGCTATTATTGAATGCACCCTGCATGCGCGAAGTTTATTTAGCTTTCTGCAAACGCAGCTTAACCCGAGCCCTACCGACTGTTACGTGCGGAGAAAAGACAGAAGTCAGGCGCTAGCTCTCGACCTGAGTGTTACGCAGATTTAGAATTAATTTACCAATACGTAATTACTTTCGCTTTCTGCGGTACCATTCACGGTACGTCCGAAAAAGGGGAATATTCGGTGTCCCAAAACTTCCGATAATATCGCTTATAGTACCGATTTGGGAAATTTTGCCTTACGAAGTAATATTGAAAAATCTGCCAAAAGCAAGCGGTATCGAGGGAATCTAACTGCAAAAATGCCACCACTACACCCAGGGAGTGACTCAAGCTTTACACCCCACAGAAAGGCCAATTTTCCATCAAACTCTTTGTTGCCAGGTTTCAGCTGCTCCACTTGGTTTACAGAGGAGAGGCCGCCTGAATCGCACGCCGTTGATTGTGAAATCTTCTGAAACTAGTTTATATTTTGTACACTAATTTAATTAAATGCCTTGTTAAACTCAACTCTATTTTATATTGATCTCTGTTAAAAGTAATATGGAGATTCCTGCAAGATCAGCTGAGAGTGATTGTAGCGCCCCGTTGTTAACGGGGCTAGTAAACTCACACTTTTTTTTATTAGGAACATTGCGTGAAAAAGTATGTTCCCTCATGCACAATTCGGATTGGCCGTTCAAAGTAACGTGGAGCTAGAGTAGTGCCGGATCTAGTGATATTCCCGTTGGCGCCCCCCATTTTATCCCGAATTTGATCAGATTTGAGCGCGGTGTATTTTACAAAATACAAATTCCCCCTGAGCTACGCTAGGGCATGTCGTTGTTTATGTGTCACAATTCCGTTTAAGCCCGTGACTATATCTAACACCATTTATTATTAGTAACATAGATAGAAAAACGATTTTATTTCGCTTCAAGCATTTAATGGAAATTGTACCAACAGCATCTATTATTACGTTGCCTCGTATCTTCTTGGAGAGCTCTGGTACATAATATGTTTTACATCTCTCCACAGGAAAACATCCATTTTCGTCAAGTCTGGCAATCCAGGCGACCTATACACTTGTTCCCGAATTCTTGATTCAAGAACTGTGAACTAACTAGTGCGAAACGTACTGAAGCACCGTCGTGCTGGAACCACATCCATTAGATTTGGAGGGACATCTTTCTGGTGTTAAGGCAAATTATTATGCAAAAAATACAAAATTTTTGTGCAGAATTCAAATGTTGATTAAAAATGACGTCCAAACACAAAATCGCCACCAATACATCCCCAAACGTTTACAGTCCGTTGTCGTTGTCCATGAACTTCAACAATTATTGGATTTTCTATTGCACAATGATGAGTATTATGATGCTTTGGGCTATTACTTTAGGTAAAGGTCAACTCGTCAGTGAATAGTTTTTGCAAAAAGTTAGGAATTGCTATTTCCATTTCCAGTCTCTGCTCACTTTATGTCAAAATCATGGCTAGTAGATTAGATAGAAATAAAAAGTTTAATAATTCAACGTTTTGTATTGAAAATGTAACAATATATGGATGTTCTACTTAAAAAATCATATAAACAGCTGTTCCGCTGTAGCGTCATGTTGTGTATTGAAAAATACTTTCATAATTATTGCATTTTGGCACTACATCACTTTCAAGAAGAAAAACTTCCAAATCATTTTCTTAACGCCAATATTGGACTTTGGGGTATAGGGTGTACCTGAATGAATTCGCCAAACTTTAGTAGCGTAGTTTAAACGAATACCAAAATCTATCGGTAATTGTTTATTAATATTAATTAATGTCAATTAGAAGAATAGATGCCTCACAGCGTCTTCTTACTGATTGCCTAACATGTTGAAAAATGCCAGGAGTATTGTAAATTATTTGAAAACCAGGCACGGCACAATTTCGGAGAACTTGCACAATTTTGTTGCGCAAATACTATATTTCCAGTGTCTCAATAAGAAATTGCCACATAGATTGCAGTAGGGAGAGTGTGGACCTCATGCAATTCTATTTTATCAATTCAATGATTAGAAATAATTGATGTTCAAAAGTTCTCGTGCAGTATGACTAAAATGTGCAGCAACCCAATGGTAATGGCAAACCAGCGAGGTATTCTGCCTAATTCTTCTTCTTTGGAGTAGAATTGGTTACACTTCTTGTGGTTCAGAGCCCACGTTAAGCTATTGGTCCTCTATGTCTGTGGTTAAATGCGCAACATACGCATATGAGAGAAGAACGCTACGTCTCGTAAGAGATAAAACACTCGAAGAAACTAAAGTTATTCTAATATTGGTATATTTTGAAAGATACAACATTGTTCTACATTTTAAAAGCAGCATATAAATAAAAATATATATGCATGTTATTAGTACAGTGGCTATTTCATAAGATTTGGAAAAGTTTTACTTCATAGTAATTAGGTATAACAAGACAAATTAGTTTTTTAAATTATCTTGGTTGAAAAAAGTTAATTTTTGTAATATATGTCCCAAACTAATATTAAGAACCGTTGAATACGAAAGGAATTTTCATATTTCCACAAGCAAAACCCTTAGAAATGAATTGCTTGAACCAAGGTTAACTGGAACAAGCAGAAATATATCCAGATATGCTTCTGTTGATGATCATACGATTTCATTTTAAAGCCATTATTTTTAATATTTCCAACGCTTTAAACGTATATGTTGTTGTTTCAAACCGTAGGATAAAGTTTAGTATATGATTATTTTTTTAGACTTTATATAATTATCTACGAATTGCGCAAATAAATTAACACAATGTGTTACGTTTGTCTCTTAAAAGTATGCCACAGAAGGAAACACAAAGCAGCAAAGAAATGAAATAAATTACACTAAAATGATAAATTTTCATTTTAGTTATTCATATTCAGAACTGATTCGCGAAAACCTTTATCACTTAATGAACCAGGTGTAGTTCTTAAATAAACCGCACGGGCCATAAATCTGTAATTTTCTAAAATTCTGAATATTATGGAATGTGCTGATTTGAAAAGCAAAGCTTCTATAATTTGTCATTCTACTCTTTAAAAATTTTCGGACAAAACTATATAAACCACTATCAGGCCTCAGTTGCATAAAACTGTTGTAGTGCGCGTTTTAGGTGAATCCCGGATTCAGAAGCTTGTTTTGAGATTTCGGTAGCTTTTCCATTTGTAAAATTCATAATTTCTTAAGAAGAATAATAATAATAATCCATCATCCCTACCATTGCTCAGATCATGCTAACAACACTGTATAATGAAAAGCCTTCGGCTTAAAAGTATATATTCTTATATAAAACAGGGCACAATTTTATAAATGGAGTAATATACAGGGCGTTAATGAATTGTAGGGACAAACTTCTAGGGTTTAAAATATACATGTAAACAAACCTTTTTTGTTATTAAATGTATGGTCAAAAGTGTTTTCTTTCAGGGATAGAGTTTCTTAAAGATTCTTTAAGAAGCGCCTAAATGTAGGCAACTCAATTTACTACCTACTATTTGTTTCTATAACGATGGAAATTAATACAGGATAAATAAAG
>JABXWE010011262.1:0-31470 GCA_014611495.1 Limonius californicus | reverse complement strand
TGTATTGTGCAAAATATGATTCTTTGTGTGTTAATTTAATATTATTTGCTTGCTCGGGTGTGATTTTCTAGGTGAAACCTGATCACACCTCCGCTTGATTCAAATATTGGAATCCGAATAATTTTTCATCCTTATTTATCAATAACCATAACAACCCTCCTTTTATAATACTTGCCCTATTGGAGCTCACCCTTTCGATCACATGAACATGTTCACGTTCGCCATGCGAACCTGATTATTCCAACGCTACCTCCAATAGAACAACCATTTAACAAATCTACTAGCACATGAATACCTAATGAGGAGATCCATAAGTAAAAATATGTACACACACTTACATGCAGTGCACCTGCGGTACACCTACGATCTGCTCATAAAATTACCATAGCAATATATATAGAAAGCGAGTATAAGTTACAGCCTCGACCGTATCTCGCATCTCAATCTCCAATCTTCCCTGTTTCTCCAGTCGTCGTCACCTAGGTTTCCAGCTATCCTGTCTTCTTGTACTTGTTTGATCCAAGTGTGTGGTAGTCGACCCCTTTTTTGTCTTGCTGGTGGGTTCCACTTTAGTATTTCATGTGCCCATTTTTCTTGGTTCATTCGTTTGACATGTTCATACCATATAAGTCGAATTTTTCGACTTTCAACTGTTGTATGTTTTCCCATTCGCTCTCTAATCTCTGTATTTCTGATGTGTTCCAACCTGGATACCCTACATCCTCTTCGTAGGAAGTCCATTTCTACAGCGTTTATCTTTTGTTGTTCGGTTTTAATCATTTCCCATGTCTATGAACCATATAATAATATACTTTGTACTATAGTATTATATATTCTTCATTTTTGCAGATTTCCTTAAACTCTTTGACCCCAGTAAAGAGTTTAACTTTTGTGTTGCCTGCTGATAATGCGCTTCCTAGGTATTTATATTCTTCCCATTTTTGAATTATTTTTCCTTGTATCTATACATCTCTTGCTTCTCCGGTGACCAGATATTTTGTTTTGTTATAATTGATCTCCAATCCGTTTGCTTCGTACGTGTCCTCAAGTTTTCTCATCATATATACTACATCGTGCTCGTCTCCAGCAAGTATTATCTGGTCATCGGCGAATAGTAGAGAGTATATGTAGTCATTGCCTATTGGAATGCCCATGTATTTGCATTTATTCTTCCAATTTGTTATGGTGTTTTGCAGATATATTTTGAAGAGTGTAGGTAACAGGCAACATCTCTGACGCAATCCTTTGTTGGTGGGGAATGGTACTGCTTATTTCCAAGCTTGATGACGTTTATTTGGTCTTTATATATCTCTTTAATTGTATATACGTAGTGATTGTTAATATTGCTTTTTCAAGGATTTCAAAAAGCTTCTGAACAGGAATAGTGCCGAAGGCCTTCTGTAGGTCTATAAATATTAGCTGTGTTTCTAGGTTTTTCATTTTCTTTTTTTCTGTTACTAGTTTAAAGAGAATGTTGTCAGTACATGAACGCCCTGCTGTGAACCCACTTTGTTCCTCCCTATTGTTATTTCTTGCTCTATTCTTTTTCTTATTATACGTCCGTACAGTCGTCCTATTGTTGCCAACACGTTATTTTCGCTGTTGTTTCGTGATCCTTTTTTATGTATTGTGTTAAATATCCTACCCTCCAATCTTGGTATAGTTTATCATGTGCAATAAAACATCTATTAAATATGCAAGTCAGAATTTCATGCGCTCTTGTAGTTGCATACTTTATGAGTACTTTTATCGTTATTTCAGCAATTGGGTCCCTCGGTTTTTGTTATATCTGTTTTTGTTGTATCTGCTTGTGTTGTTGATATTCTACCCTGTCTTCTTTTAGTATCTTGGCAAAATATTTTTGCCAGTGCTCTATACTTATCATGTTCGTATATTTGTTTCTCTGATCTTTTTGATGATGTTCCAGGCGTCCTTGGTTTTAGTGCCTCCTACATATTGTCGCATCTTTTTTCCCATTCGTCATTTTTTGCTTTTTGTATTTCTTTTTTCTTCACCACGCTTTACTTGGTATGTTCTTCGATGTTGGGGGTCATTTGTTGTTAGGCATGTATTATACAAGTATCGTTGTTCTGTAATCAGTCTTTCTAGATCTTCATTCCACCAATACTCTTTCTCGTCTTTTATGCGTCTTGCCTCTTCTCCCAGGACTTCGAATGCGGTTGCATGAATAGCGTCTTTTAGCGTGTCATATTCTTGTTCTGCCGTACCCATTAATTCGTTCGATAGTCTTGTGTGACAAACTTAGTAAGTATTTTACTGAATCTATGTTAAGAGATTCTAGGTTGTATTTGTTGTCTATTAATCTTCAAGTTTCTTCTTTGTTGTCATATGTCCTTTCCTTATCTTTCGCTTTTCTGTGTAGTAGGTACATTATCGTTTTCAATAGGAAGTGGTCCGATCCGCATTTTGCACCTCTGTATACTATTATGCCTGATATTTTCATTTGGGTGGTCTGTCTCACAATAATATAGTCTATAATAGATTTTAACTTTCTCGTTGGTTGGCTCCATGTTAAGTTATGTATTTCGCGGTATTGATAGTGTCCACTGAGTATTTTGAGTCCAAATGTCTGGCATGTCTCTATAAGTCGATCTCCATGGTTGTTTATTGTTTGCTCGCCATAGTTGCCAATTACTGGATCATTTGTCTTCCTCCCAGTTCTAGCGTTTAGGTCCCCTAATATTACTATTTCGTTCCTCATACCTATGGTGTTAAGTATCTCGACTATTTTATCATCGAATGCATCTTTTACTTCAATATTAGAGTCATCTGTGGGGCGTACACGGCCAGTATATTAATCGCGTGTTCCCATATATTTAATTACATCTTCATTAATCTTTCATCTAACTCTTCCCTGATTTTTATGTGGACTATCGGTTTTTTGTGTATAGCAATTGCGATTCCAGCTTGTGATCTGTTATGTGTTGGCACGCCTCGTTGTCCTTTCCCTTTTTCGTTGTTTCAGTAGTTGCTGCTATATCAACGTTATATATTTTGAGTTGTTCGGCGACTTCTCTTTTTTTTTTGTTGCAATACCTTGTATTGTGCAACTTAGTGTCTTTTTTCTTGGTTTTAATGTTTGATTGGGATTTTTAGCAGTATTAGAATTGCCCCCCTCCTGTATCCGTTGGGGCTTCCTCTGTTAGAGGTGTGGATTTCTACTACCCGGAGATTGTCTTCACTTGACGAATTTTTCATCCTGCTTTATATGTGAATTTCAGCCGCCCAATATGGAACAGACGCTGTATGTAGTCGCCCATTCTGGGTACAGACGCTGCTTCTGTTTTGGTCTGCGGGGGATACTTGATTTTCGACCTACCATCTATATCTAGAAGGGATTCCCATGTCTGCCACCTGGGGATGCGCCCGATGGGGGACAGAAAACCCCACACGAATGAGAAAATAAAAATGTAAAAGCTGTTTCTTGTTTTTTTACTGCAAATAGCTAATTTGGGTGCACTTTACATTAGCGCGTACGTGTACTACTTGTGGAAGTGTAATGTACTGACCTAGAACGTAGAATAAAATAGTCTTGCGGTATTACTATCTAAATGCGAATGTAAGATAATGTTACTAAACTATTTATTTTAACCATATAATTTTCAAAATAGTGTTTGAAGTATGTTTTTTTTCGTCTATACCTTTTTTCATTATTACGTTAACGGGGATTTATATTGCAATTTCTATAAAATGGGCAGGTTGATTAAAGTTTAACTAATGTTTAATAAAATATGCGACCAGATTGAGCCCGCGACCGACCTGCTGCGATGACGTGGACACGCGCTGAACGTTGATTCGCGTTTCGACTTTGGACGTCCCTGGCGGTCGAACGGTACGAGCTACGGGAAAGTGCCTTAAAGAAAAGTTGTTGTCCTCGACGAGGCCAATAACATTTCCGGTCCGCAAATCGCTACGTTTTCCAAGTGTCTTCTTTTTTCCACAAACTTGTTATTTTCAATCATCTGTCATATTTCTCCGGATGCATATTTTTTTATAAAACTCAAGGATCAGACGTAGAATTAAAATACATTTCAAATGAGGTATCACATGATTCCTATTGCCATTTAAAAAAATAGTCTAGCACCTAGCTGCCATTTTGAAAGTTATAAAATTTAAATATGTACTAAAAAGTAGTATTTACTCTCCCATTAAAGCATACAAAATTTTGTGAAGAAATATCAAGTCGTTCAAAAGTTAGTAGAGGGGGGGGGAGGACATTTTACGACTGCACCGTATGTACGTCTATTCGGTATCAATATTTAAATTTCTTAGATAATGTTACTAGGTTGGTTTAATGTTCTGCAATAATTCTTATTCCTTAATGTTAATAATAAAAGATCCAGCAAATTCCAACCGGTCTACAGCTTAAGCCCGTGAATTAAATTTTGGTGAAGATAAAGTGGTTGTTATTAGTATACATAATTAATTCGTAAAGTAAAAGTTTTTCCTAGTAAATAATTTAATTAAGATAAGCTTTTTGATAGGGTAATTAATTATTTTCGCCCATTGGAGTCGAAAGATAAATTTAACAGTGCGCTTGCAGCTACAAAGTCCGGTGGTCAAATAAATCGTAATTTTTATAAGGGATTTTAAATAAACCGCTTGTTATTATTCGACCGCTGCTGAATAATTTAAACGGCCGTGCCTGGAAGCAACAGAAAATGTTTTCGTATATAAATCATGTGTAAAATTCCACTCGCTCAGCCAAACAACCGGAATAGTATCGATCCTTAATTAAATATTTTTAAGTTAAAAATTGATTGGGAAATAACCTAAAATACACAAATCTGCAAATTTAATCCTTTTCCGACGCACCGCAGAGTCTAAAGACTAACATTGTTTTGGGGGATCTTAAAGGGCCAATTGATCACTTTGTACTTTCGGAAGAATTTCCTTTTCGTTTGTAACAAGGAAAAAGTGCTGCTGTAAAAGTGCAGTGGTGGAGTTTTCTCCCCGAAGTACTTTAAGAATAGTCTCTGGAGAACTTCTATCCATTATTCATTGATTCTTTTCAGCAAAGAGCTCTGAATGCTGCGAAGGCAAACACATCCTGGGCTAAATATTTACTTATTTTGAATGCCCGGCTCTCCAAAATCTTCCTCCATTTATATTTTTTGACAATAAGCAACATGACAGCTTAAGTGCACACATATAATTTCGTATTTTGCACACGTTTTTATTATAATGTTATCGTCAAAATATATTTCGAGTGAAACTAAGCACAGTCAACTGCATATATTTAACTTCGAAACGGCTGTAATTATATTTTTTAATTAAATACAGAAGTTTGCAGCTGTAAATGTCAGTGTGTTTTAAGTTGACCAAAACAATTCACGGTAACGGACAATGAGGGTCAGTAATAAAAAAAGGACTCGTAACTCTTTTTCGTTTTTCTTGCTCTACATTCTACTGTTATACTGCAAGGTGCTTCTGGGATTTTGGGATTTCCATGATCATGTTTTTGTATAGTTTTTCTGTTTTTAGAGCTCATGAATCCCAACAGGATCCTTGTCCAAAAATAACAGTAATTTGAGGTTAAAATATATAGTAATATAATAAGTAAACTAGCAGAACCCGTGGGCTACTCTCCACGCTGTATTTGTTAATTTCTTTTCAAATATAAGAAATGTACTGTGTAGATATGTAAAACATACATTTAACATAACAATCTTTGTGGATTTTTATAAATACCCTGTATTTTGTGTCTTTAGATTATTTTTTTTTGTAGAACGTTGAAATTGTATAAATTGGTGCATTTTAAAAAGGAAGTTGTAAAATAATTCTTCCGATTAATACATATATAAAACATAACTCTCAAACGATTTTTTTAATTTTTATGGGACTGCTGGTGTATTTTAAGGTATAAACTACTTTATGAATTGATAAACACTTTTTGAAGGCACAACAATAGTATTTAAACTTCATTTTAACGTAATTTACTTGAAGGAGATGTTACAAATCTCTGATAAAGTCAGCAGTTTTTCCATGTGGCCTCCTATAATTTACCGACATTTATTATTGTTTACTCTGTATTTGTGAGGGTGCCCCAAATGAAATATCATTTAGCGGCGAATAAATGGTTAGTACGGTTTCAATTTAATGGAGGGATATTATACAGCCTTACTTGATCTACATTTCTAAGCAATACTTCGTAAGTCCGTAATATACAGCCTGTTTTATAAAAAGCGCCCAAGGCTGTAGTGAGATAATTGGTTGGTTTTTTAATAATAAACCATGTGTCGGATGTCTGAACGATCCATATTCCCTTGTTAAATGAATATTAAAAAATCTAATTATTTGTAGATATATACGAAGTGTTAGACATACCCAAATTTAACGTAATTAAAGTAACAACACCGTCAAAAAAATACAGTATGCAGTTAACAATTCTAACGACGTATTGCAATCCTCTTACAATATTTTAATGTATTCTTCATATTAAGGGTGAATCGTTGTAAAAAGAATATCCGGCTTTGTTATATACGATTAGACACTTTTAATGGGCGCAAATAGTATTTACACTTAACATTAACTTAGTTTTCTTGCAAGAGATGTTACAAATCTCTGGTAAAGTCAGCAGTTGTTCCATGTGGTCTTCTATAATTTACCGACATTCATTATTGTTTACTCTATATTTGTGAGGGTTCCCCAAATGAAATATCATTTAGCGGCCAATAAATAGATAATATGTTTTTGATTAATGGAGGGATATTACTACAGCCTTACTTGTTTAACATTTCTAAGCAATACATTCGTAAGTTACTAATATACAGCTTGTTTTATAAAAAGCGCCCAAGGCTGTAGTGGGATAATTGGTTGATTTTTTTTTATAATGAACCATGCGTCCGATGTCTGAACGATCCATATCCCTTGTTAAATGAATATTAAAAAATCTAATTATTTGTAGATATATACGAAGTGTTAAACTTACTCGAAAGTTAACGTAATTAAAGTAACGACACCATCAAAAACAAGTACAATCATTTTTAATACTTACGGGAAACCTTTTCTTTTTGGCTTTGGCTTAAACGAATCTATGGAATGCAGCCAACAATTCTAATGACATATTGTAACCCTCTTACAATACTTTAATGTATTCTTCATATTTAATGATGAATCGTGTAAAAAGAATATTCGGCTTTATTTTATACGATTAAACACTTTTAATGGACGAAATTAGTAATTACTCTTAACATTAATTTAGTTTTCTTGAAAGAGATGTTACAAATCTTTGGTAAAGTTAGCAGTTTTTCCATGTAGCCTTCCATAATTTACCGATATTCATTATTGTTTATTCTGAACGATCCATATTCCCTTGTTCTCTGCTAAAGTAAGTAGTTTTTCTATGATTGACGTCCCATTAATCTAGTGGCCTCGAATAATTTACTCACATTCGTTATTGTTTAATCTATATCTGTGAGGGTTCCGCAAATTAAATAACATTCCGCGACTAATCAATGGGTAATACTGTTTCGATTTAATGAAGTGATATTCTGAAGCTTTACCTGTTCCTCTACATTTCTAAACAACACATTCGTAAATCATTCATATACCGCTTGTTTCATAAAAAACGCCCAAGGCTGTAGTCGCGTAATTGTTTGTTTTCCTATAATAAATCCTATACCGGGTGTCTCAGTGATCCGTAGTCCTTTTGTAACGTTATTAAAAAATCGAATAATGGTAGCAAGAGAAGCGGTAGGAATTTTTTTCTGGGTTATTTTTATTTCTAGATATACAAGGTGTTAGATTTTAGCGTAACTAAAGTCACAACACTATTGAAGCAAATTTATTATTCTATTTATTATTAGTAAAGGTGGTCAACGGATTGTCATTTTCATTATTCAGCTGAATTTTGGTACTGAAAAGTCATTATTAAGGGTTTAATTCGATGTAACACAGAACATATGTTGCAATATTATATTTTTAAAGTAAGTGGCTAGGGATGAAAGTCATATTGTCCCTCCATCCAACATATTTAAGGTGGGTCGTTTAAAGAAGAATACGCGGGATTATAAACGGAAATCCAAAAAAATTAAGCAACTACAGGCTCGGACTATTTTTATTAAACAGGCTGTATACACGCAACAATGTTAATAATGAAAGGTAGTAAACCGGTGTTCGCCTACACGATTCTTTTTTATGTAATGATAGAAAGATCTTAGCGCAAAGCAAATCCGATATGAATAAACAATAGATTATGTTACAGCATTTTGTGCTTTAGTACTTTTGTGATTTTTCTATTGTCATTATTATAGTCATTTTCACATCGTCTTTTCTTAACTGAAAGAACGCGGTCGGAATACAAATGGGTCGTTCAGACGTACAAACGGAGTTTGACTATATTAGGGCAGACTTGTGCTGTTGAATCACGATTCAACAATAGTCTTGAATTCAATAGAGCCACAGTTCAATAACTCGTAATACGACAAAATTATATATGAGACGGGAAGCTGAAGAATCGAAAAACTCCTTCTTTCCTTCCCCGTATAATCCGGTTTTAATTTAAACTTCTCGATGTGCGCGGCAAAATCATACAAATGGATTAGTGTTTGATGCAATTATGATTTATAAGGCTGTTAGGGAGGGCTGCCCACACCTCGAGCGAGACAAGGGTGCAAAGGAGAGTTCGCAAGGATTTTAACTTGGAAGTAGGTTCGACTTGGTGCGATAAGTAGAAAAGTTCGAATCGTGTCGTGGGAGAATACATCGCCCAAACTTTGCACTCCATTTCATTCTCACTGATTTTCGTCTTAGTCTAATCTTGATTGCAATTTCCCAATTGAATAATTAATTGCCATCTCAATATTCCCGCAGGGTACGAACTGAGAAGAACGGAGGAGCGTGGTGTCCATCCAAGCAGGCAACTACAGAACCGGAAGAATGGTTACAGATAGACCTGAAGACAATCCATATGATCACGGCAACCGGAACTCAAGGACGTTTTGGCAATGGACAAGGCGTAGAGTTTGCCGAAGCGTACATGTTGGAGTACTGGCGCCCAAGACTATCAAAATGGATCCGTTATAGAAACAGTAAAGGAGAAGAGGTAAATTTATTCAGATATTTTTTGTAAATAAAATGCTGAAATCGGTAAAAATAACAGCTATAGGTGACAATAACGGGCATCAAAAAATGTTTAAGAATGTAACTAATGATTTTTAAATGATGCTCGCTTATCAGTTTGATACACTTACTTTCGCTTTTAAAAAGACATTAAAGGAGATACCGAAACTTTCTATGAACATTGCAAATAACATCAGTGAATGTACTTCGTGGTTTCTTACAAAATTGAGAAATTTAACCAATTATTTGTTTTCATAGTTTTCATAACAAGGTTAAGAAAAATAAATAAATCACAATTTAAGAAGTAAATATTAGTTACGCGTATGGGAACCATGTAGTAAAATGAAGAAACAATATAGGACACCAGTATGTGGTGGTATAGTTTTTATGATGGGTATTTTTCAGTTTCGGATTAGAGCTTTATTTTCACAGCACAAACTGAATGCATTTCTGTCTTTGTTAGTTGCTTGCAGATTCATATTTCCGACAAAGACGTATGTCTTAGTGACATCTGTGAACGGAACAAGACCAACACTGTACGTGTGACGTATTCTGTCGGCTGACACGTTTAGTAGAAAGAAACAGAGATACTTGAAGAATGTCGCGCAGATGCAGCCAAACTTCACTACTTAAATCTGTTTCCAGCAGTATTTAAAATGTTTTAGAGGTTGAATGGTTGATGGTGAATTTGTATTATCTATATATTTTTTTAAAAAAGCCGTTCGCAATGACATTACACTAGCTTTTTCACATAGTGCTTCTACGGTTGCAATCTTTCTTGAATTTAAAACCAATACATTGTAAGAGTTTCCTAATCGTTTATATTTAGAATTTGTTTGTCTTTCAAATTTTGTTGTACTGTTTTTAAAGTGACTGGCTTTTTTTCAACGTACATTCTGTACGCTACATATCTGTTATTTTTAATGTTTCGGGCATATTTTCAGTTTTTAACTTTTTTTTGGAGCTGTGCACTTTTTTTTATTAATGGCAGGTTGTCTTTCCTTTGCTGCACTATTTTCCATATGGTGGGTAAACTTATTTTTAATGCATCTGCAACTCGTTCCCGAACCGCTACAACGTCGCGTAATAGGCCAAAATTTTCTTTTTCGCGCGTAAAATAATCGAATAGATTTAACACAAACTGTTGACACTGCGCATTCAAAAAATTTCCGGACATTTCTAACAGCGTTTTCTTTTTAGAATAGCTAAACACCAACTAACATCCAATGTTGAACTGGCTGTTCATAACAGTAGTGCTACGAGTATTAGTGAAAATTTGGGACTTGTAAAAAACAATTTTATTTCAGATTTTTAGAATAGCACTTAAGTTAGGTAGAAGGTACCCAATTAAGCCAAACTGCGCTTTTGTCGACCCTCAACAGTTTTTACACATCTGGTTGTCATAATTTTGACCGGATCTGGGACGCGGTTGACAAAGGCTCCGACATTGTCGTCGAAATATTTCCCAGCAAAAACAAAGGTTCCCCAAGTGTATAAAATAAAATATTGCCGTTTAAACCTCCAAAACATTTTAAATACTGCTGGAAACAGATTTAAGTAGTGACGTTTGGCTGCATCTACGCGACATTCTTCAAGCATCTCTGTTTCTTTCTACTAAACATGTCAGCCGACAGAATACGTCACACGTACAGTGTTGGTCTTGTTTCGTTCGCAGATGTCACTACGACGTACGTCTTTCTCGGAAATATGAATCTGCAAGCAACTAACAAAGACAGAAATGCGTTGAATTTGTGCTGTGCAAATAAAGCGCTAATCCAAAACTGAAAAATGCCCATCGTAAGAACTATAGCGCAGTTGGTAGAGCGCTCGCTTCCTGAGTAAAACGTCGATTCTAGCTTGGGTTCGAAACCTAAGCATTACTATGCAGATGTATAAAAATCTTGATTGCAACCTACCATACATAATTTCCCAATCCGGCTTGAAACAGTGGGATCTTAATGCTAAAAACCTTCTCTGGAATTTTTGTCGTTAAGATTCGACGTTAAACTGTGTTTCTACTTTAGCGCTGAGGAGAAACACGTGGCAGACAAGAGGACGATGCCCAGCAATGGGACAAAGAGGCTATGAATATATGATACCGAATATTACAGCCAATAACTCGTTCTTTAGTAATAATAATGGTAAGGTTCGACACCTCATGAAGGAGTTTGGCCTGCAATGCGGAAAATCGGAGCTCCCGTATCCTTGTTCTCATGCCCGGTTATCGCGTGCGATATCCATGACACGTGGTGATGTGGTGGGCATCACGCACTAGACAAACGCAATATTACCCTTTGTTTATTCAAACGCAGGTAGCCAATTGTTTTAAAATGACTAGGTAGGCCTCCCGCCAGGCACCTAGTCTAGGGTTTAAACTCCTAACCTTCCGCACTGGAGCCCAGTGCTTTAACCACTCTACTACACTGGCATTAGTAGGTATTACATAGCACGTTTCATTATTAAGAAAATCGGTATATGGTTGAGATGTTTGCAATCTTTTTAATACACTTTTGATTACAAAAGCATATAATTTATTGTTAGTTAAAAAATGATATTTCATAACTTACTAAATACGTTTAAATACAAGTCGAATAATAGACACAAACAGTAACGTAAGCCAATAACAATAATTAATTAATTCCTTTGATAATGGTATTCAAATTAAAGTATAACTTTTGAAATTGTTACATTTAATATCAGTCTTTTACTGCTTAAAAGTATTTTGAAGTTGGCTGTAGTTGAAATTCCTACCTGCTTAATTTGTGACGCGGTCTGGGCATTTTATAACTTCAAGTGATCCCGCATGGCGCTACTAACATGCGAAAATGAGCGGGAATATTTAAAAAACGTCATAGTGACATCACATTTTTTCGCTAAAAATTGAGAATTTTAATCTAACAGTTTCATAATTTTTGCATGATAGTTTATTTAGTTAATTTCTACATATTTATTTATTGTTTTTTAGGTCTTTGATTTTTTTCTTGATAATCTTCTTAAACATCTCGGAATTGATTGTATTTGCGTTATTTAAGCTTCAATGCTTCTTTAATGATTTTTACCCAGTAGATAATTCTTTCGCATTGCCGTTATAAAAATTATTTTTGGTAAAATACAATACTTACAGTAAATTTTAAAAATTCCTAGCTAATGTTCGTCATCAAAGTTTTGCGAGATAATTGTATGGAAATTGGTATCGGTATAAATCAAATTTTTAATTATTTAATACATACGTACTTATACATTGTGCGTGTGAAAGGCTGTATTTTTATATATACAGGGGGTCCCAAAACGTACCGGCAATATTTCAAAGATGAATTCCAGGAGTCGAAAAGTCCATATAAACATGTCCTAAACATAACCGTTAACGAGCTACTGTTTATTTCATAATTTATGTGTCTAAAATTTTAGTTCAACGAATTTTGTGAAATAAATCTTTTGTAATACATATTTATTCTTTTATTTACAAGAAATGGTCAAAATTATCTCCATTGTGTTTGATACACAAAGCCGCACGTCGCAGAAAAGATCGCTACGTTCTTAATATGGTTGCTGGATTATTCCTAATAATATCAGCAGCCAGCTGTATCTTTTGGCGTAATTCTTCTACCGTGTGCACTTGAATTGCATAAACAATCTGTTTCATGTGATCCCAAATGGAGTCAGGTCCGGCGAACGCGATGGCCGTAGGAGGACCCGTAGTACATGGGTCCTCCTACTCCAATCCATCTTGACATTGATGTGCTGGTGCCCCATCGTGTGGATACCACATTGCACGTCTAATATTTAATGGCACATCTTCCAGTAACAAGGTTAAAGAGTTTTCTAGAAAATATTCGTAACTCGCATCATTCAAAAGTCCAATCAGACGATCATTAAGAATACCAGCTATCATATTAACACTAAATCTATGTAGAAAATGCGAGCGTTTTCTTAAATGAGGAATTATTCTCCAAACTTGGTTTCTACATATTCCAGTACGTAATGCAAGGCTTCGCACACTTAAAGACGGACTGTATGTCTGTATGACTGTTGCATTGAAAGTGCGATATTCCCTCAGCTGACGATGTGAATTACAGAAAACTGCACGCGTAGGCAGTCTTCTATTGGGATATCGTCTACGATATTCTTGTGCTGCTAAAGTATTTCCATCACACAGACCGTAACCGTAATGAATATCTGCATATTCTTCATTTGAAAATAACATTGGCATTGTCAATTAGATGGGAGTAAGGATACAAAGAAGAAGCCAATAACGTCAGTGCCACAGTAATAAACTGAAAAGTTACAAACAATAATTTGTTAAAAACGATGTTCAAATGTTACCAAACAAAAGACGCGATCGTGGCCACTAGATCAGTATTTCGGAAATCTGTTGAACTAAAATTTTAGCTAGACAAATTATGAAATAAACAATAACTCGTTACGTTTATGACATATGTTTATATGGAATTTTCGACTCTAAGTAAGTGCTGGAATTCATCCTTGAAATATTGCCGCTACGTTTTGGTATATCCTGTATACGGGGTGATCCTGAAATAATTAGTTAGTCAAGATTAACAAGGTACAACCCAACAAATGGTTCATGTAAACATTATTTATTTATTAACACTAAATGTGTTGTACCTTGAATTCTAAGTGTTTGCGGGCAAATGTTTATATGCAATTTTTTTATTGTCTGGTCCTGAATCTAGTCTAGGAATTTAATCAATGTAGTAGAAAATTTCTAAAATTTCACGGCAACTAGATTTTTCATAATTGAATTGAATTTTCAGACTAAGGTTTATATGAACCTCATTCTTATTTCGTTGTGGAGAACTCGTTCCCAAAGTTTGATCGACTATTGCAGGACCACCCTGTATATTACTATTGTTATTATAATATAATATATTGTATTTTCATGTGTCGTATCTTTTAAAAATACATTACGTAGATTCCTTACACCACTGTCAGTTTTGTCTAGCACAAAATATATATTTTGTTGCTAGAAAGCGTAATACTGCAAACAACTCAATGGCTTTTACTTCAATTATACCACTAATTGCAAATATTTGTCTGTCCAAATTATCTAAAACTTATCTTGCCCAGTTCTACTCATTCATAACAATCTAGTAAATATTTTCTTTGGGTAGCGATCTTGTCTCCTATGCTTGTGCTGCGCGTTGTAAGGTAGACATAGAGGACCTGCAGTTTAACTTGGGCTCCGAACCACGCAAAGTGCAATCACATCTACTCCAGAGAAGATTTAATAGGCAGAATACCTCTGTGGTTTGCCATTGCCTTGCGCGGGAGTATAACGCGGCGTTCTCTAGCCCACGACCGCCTCTATCTATATACAAAGTATAATTTAAGGATTTACTTGGGCTTTATCTATATTTTTAATTATTTTTAGGTTAAGCTTCTTTTTATTTACTGTGTGCTATTGAGTGTCATATTAATGTTCTTGTTTAATGTCATGGGAAGTTTTCTCTAGTTAAGTTTGTTTATACAATCTAAATTAAAAGTAAATTGTCCCGATAAATCTATACTCATATAAAGATTCAGCGCCACAATTGTTATACAAAGCAAGTCGAATCAGTGTTTATTTTGTGTCGTATAACTACTACATCTAATTTTATGTTTCTCAGCGATATTTTGTAATCATGATTAAGACATTATAATTGGAATAATTAAGAAAATAGCAAGGAGGTCTTTTACTCTTTTTACAATGTGAACAATTGTAAAAACAGAATTCATTACCTGGCATTAAACAAATGTTATACATTATATTCATCTTTAGTACATTAAAGCATGTTCCATACCTTTTTTTATTCTATTACCCAGTTTGTCCAGATTTATTCATCTATACTTTTTGAGAAAAAAGTAAAATAATATATGGAGATTATTTTAAGAATTGTAGTGCAACGAGACACGCAAATCCCGCTGTTTTTATTAATGTAGGGGAGGGTGGGCCACAGTGAGACAAAAAAATGTTTTTAATTTTTATTTAATAGCCAAATCTGATAAATCAAAAACTGAGCATTGCTAATGAAACTTCAACATATTGCAAAAGTAATCCTATAGCAAATTAGAAAAAACATACAAAATAAGTATTAAAAATTAACAGACAAAAAAATGTTACAACTGTTTCGTTGTGGTCCACTGATGGGCCACAATAAAACAGCCAGTAGGCTACAATGAAACAACATATTTTTCTTAACGCATGTTCAATAATGTAAAATCTAGTTCAAATTTGAAGGATGACTGAAGCCTTTTTGTTTTCCCCCAAACAAGTGGGTACTGGTAGGATCATTTTTATGTCGTCTATTGACACTGATGCCACGTCCGGAACAACAGGAAACACAAAGTGGCGTTCACCTTTCAAACTTTTTCTTAGGAAATTAATTTCTATATCGTTTTCAAGATCTTTCTCTTTAGCAACTTGCCCTATATAAAACACTGCTGTTTTTGTTTAGAAATGCACTAGCACGAAATCACCAGGTATGGGTTCCCTATCCAATTCCTCAAATCCAGAATGATCCAATGCCGGTGGCCATTCTATGTCCTTATCCGAATCCTCCTCCATAGGTTTTGAAGCGGCAACTTCATCTTCAGACGATGATACATCACTTATTATTGGTTTCTTTTTACGTAAAAGTGAACTTTTCTTTAAGGAAATTTTGCGTTGCTTTTCAGTTTCTTTTGCTTCATACAAGCTTTTTTTCCGGGGTGTCCGTTGCAATGCAACTGCGTCCTTTGGTACGTAGCTTTTTAGACTTCCTTGCCCCCGCTTTTGGAAACCCTTTGTACTGTTCTGGAGAAATAAACGGAGTGCTTGGTTTTGTACTAGTTCCTGGACTAGAAGTATGAGCAACATTTTGTGTTGGCGATTCTTCCACGTTAAGTAGAATTAGTTCTATTGCTGTTTGTGGAATTTCTTTTGGAGGTGTTCTTAGTTCTTCCTCTCTCACTATATTGTCAGTTCCTATATGTTCTGTTTCCATCACTTCACCAGCTTCGGCGGGAAAGTCACGATCGGTTACGTAGCTAACGAGGAAATCGTCATCCAAAAAAACATTACAATCGAACGGGTAAATGCCCGTTTTCTTGAATCCCGATATGACATTCGCAGGAGTCATAGCTCTTTGATGGGCTACGCCTACACAGCTGGCAACTTCATAGATACTCATTGGAGTCCCAGGATTATGAAGCAACCAAGAGTCGACTGCTGCGTTATAATGAGACTTGAACGAATAAAATACAGAGACGTCAAGAGGCTGTAACGTATTGCTACAATGAGGTGGTAAGGTGACAATAGTGACTCCACTGTCTTTAGCTAAGTTCAAAGTTTCGATTGTCAAATGACTTTCATGGTTGTCATATATAAGGACACTTGGATTATCCTTTGATGAATTACTATGACATGAAATTTCTCATAACTGAGGGAAACAGCTCACTAGTCATCCACCCACTTGTGGAGACTAGTCCTAAAGTTCCTGGGGGAGAGCCGTTAATCATGTGCGCTTTAAAGTGTTTGCGGGGGAAAATCATAGCTGGAGGCAAACTGTTTCCACTTGCACTAATTATGCAGCATGTTGTGACAAGTGTTCCACGTTCACCGCTTGTGCACTGACTGACTTGTTTTTGACCTCTCGGTGCCAATATTTTTTTGGGTTTTTGTACCGTGGTTGTTGCCGTTTCGTCGAGATTGAATATACGACACCCATCGGCAAATTTGTCAGAACGTCTGTAGATCTCTGCTAAGTTGTCAAAAAATTTAGAAACATTGTGTCTATTGAATGAGGTAGCTCTAGATATACTGCATCTTTCTGGTTGACGAATGCTAATCTGTGGATGACGTTTCAAGAATCCCTGCATCCAGTCAACACCTGCTTTCTTTTTATCTACCCAACTGTCTGGTGTTTTAATTTTATTAATTTTTGCCATTTCGTATGCCAGTTCTCGAAAGTCTTTTGTTGATTTTCCATAACACATTTTTGAGCAGGTTATCATATATTCCTTTAAAGATGTTTCTTCTTCTTCTTCTTCTAGCTTCTAAAATAGGCTAACAGCCTGTTCTTTACCATAGTATTGGACGGCGTCGCTCCATCGCTTTTTTTTGGGTCTTGTTCGTGTGAAAATACCAGGCGACATTGATAGTTCGGCGTCATACGAATAGGTAAATTTGGGTTCTCGCGTGCTTTTTTACATATCTAAAGAGCGTCTGATACTTAACGTGATATTGTAAAGCAGCTTCTCTAAGTGAAACTTTACGTCCATTTATATCACCTTCCAAAACTGCTTCAACAGCCTGTCTCATTGAGTCTTCTGAAAACGTTCCCTTATCGGTCTTCCTCTTTCGTCCCCTTGACATTGTTCTGCCTAAAGCGAGAGATAATATACTATAACAAATTATAAATCTAGTTCAGCATTTAAAAAACAGACGTTATTGCAGACAATCATTTAAATTACATATGGGCCACAATGAGACATGTTTCATTGTGGCCCATATATTTTGTCTCAAGTTGGCCCAAAGCACATGCCGAATAGATTTTATAGGTTAAATAAAAACTAATTGAATCAGAGCAAATCCCTCTATAGCATAGTGTAGCTTAATGGTTATGCTAATTAACAGGAAAAAATACTTACTAATTTTAGCGATCCTTAATCTTAAATTCGCAGTGGAATGTATGCAAAATATTTACTTTCGGTAGCCGAGAAACGATACGCCACTAATGCGTCCAAACGAACAACTGAAATAAATTGCTACCAGTATGAAAATGTGTAGGTGTAACTATTCCTTCGTTGTATAGATGGCAGCACAGATCCGATTATATTTGAAAGAGAAAAATTGAATGTCTCACTGTGGCCCATGTTATTGTGGCCCACCCTCCCCTAATTATTGTATACAATGAATTTTCTTTCAATTAAAAAATGATCTACTGTTACATAAACGAAGCCATAAATATTATCACGAAACGTAAAATTAATTTAGTACTCGTACTATACAATGTAAACAACTGATTCGACTGTGTTTGTAGTAATTTCACCCACATGGAGCTCTAATTGTTGTGATTCCAAATATTCATTTGAATGACGAATATTCGTTCATATTATTGCTGCAAAAAGAAAAATATTTAACATTTTTTCCTAGAAAATGAAGGATGATTGTAGTATTTCTGAAATCAGAATTAACTTAGTAGACAGGGTTCTTCAAACGTTCCAAAACTAAGGGCATATACAACTTCTTCGAAGTAAGCCAAAATGCCTATATAAGCATAGATCGAAATACGTATGTGCTTCTACAGAGTAATGCCTTCAGTCTTGAAACAAAAAGTTGTCTTTCTTGAATATCTCTGGAGCTAATAAAGCGATTATCATCACCAAATTTGGTACAGATAAGACCTGAATTTGTGTCGCATTTGAAAAACACAAACCCTCTAGAAGGAGGTTTTCTATGGGGTTGGAGGTGGTTTCCATCCCTAACCTTTTTGTGTGTAACCCAATTTTAATTTAATACAGTTTACTTAATAGAAAAAAATGTTACAAGCGCTTTCTGTCTGTTTTATTTTGTTATAGGATCCCTCTTTTTCGAGTAAATCGTAGAAAACGTAATATCTATGTTTTAATTCGAGATGGACTATAGGAATTTCTATTAATAGGTCTAGTTAGCCGTAAATAATAAATTTCAGTTGTTTACTGTATTTAAAAGTAATTAACTAACTTTTTACAAAGATCATGATATTCAGAAAGCTTTAGATTCGACCAAAAATTATAAAATTAAAGAATAAACGTACAAAATTACAATATGTAAACAACCATAATACAAACTTAAAATGGCTGCAGTGCGCATTTAAACATGTCGTTAGTCTTCTGGTTGAAGGTTGTGGCACTCTTTCAGAATTTCCTAGTCTATTTTTAATAACATTACAATGACGTCTGATATGTTCAAATGTTTGAGTCATCAGAAGTTGATCCATACACCAGACTTTCCAGTTGTTCCCTAAGGAACAACGTAAGGAATTTAAGTCTGATGATCTTGGTGGCCTAGCTGTTGGACCCCTCGCCCAATCGATGTTTGCCTAATAACAGTATTCAAATGATTTCTTATTGTTATTGGAAAATAGGCTGAAGGACAATCGGGTATAAACCACATGTTTTGCGGAATATTTAAAGTGACGTCTGTCAGTGACAGTGATAAGTCCTGTTGTACAAAGTTCATTTTCACAATTTAGTAATGGTGGAAGGATAAAAGGTCCCATCATTACCTGCTCATGCATTAAGAGAACATTTTCGTTGATGTCTGGGTTCTCTGAATGGTATTTGGATTTTTGTCACGAAAATTTAAAATACTATCTCGATTAAATCCTGCTTCGTCAGTAAACACCTCCATATTATCAATGGCTGGTATATTTATTTGACGTCAAGAACCAATCACAAAATTCAACTCTTGTAAGATAATCACCAGGGTTAAGGCTTGCACACGTTGTAAATGGTATGGATGTAATTGATGGTCACGTAGCATGCGCCACACTGTTGAAGGAGAAACATTTACCAAATTTATTTTCGACTAAATTTAGAACAGTTTCTTCCACTTTTGCGACCATGGATCTAATCAAATATGTGTGGGTTAAGTGAATACAACACACTCATGATAATAATTTATTAACATTTAAGATTGTACCTACCTCTTTCTCAAGTCGCTGATGATTATTTTTAAATATTTTACAGCACAGTGTAATTCGATGAGAAAAAGATTCATAGTGTAATCTTTTAGCCCCGTCACAATTACCATACATAAAATGCATTTTAGATAATCCCTTAAATGTGAAAGTATTGATTTTAGTTTTTGACAGCATTAACAATAAATGGCAATAAGAAACTGCCAACAATCAAAATTTTATTGAATTCAATAATTCATCGATTTAAAAAATGGGGATAACATTTTCTTTACATTTTATTTGAATACGAAGAAGGATACGGACAAAAAATGTTGTGCATTTTTTACTATTAAATGAATAATAGGTAGTAGGTATCACAATCTAGAAGCTAAAAAAAATATAGCCCAAAACCCAACATATTTTAAAACAGTATCTGCATATTAAACAGGTATACGCATTTCTATCAACGTTCCATTATAAAATATGTATTTTGAAAATTCTGTTCTTAAAATAATTTGTTTAGCCTACTTTCACGTTGAAATATCAATACCGTACAAGTATTTTACTCTACGTTTGCAGCACATTACACTTCCGCAAGTAGTACACGTACCCGCTAACGTAAAGTAGTATGTACACCCAAATCAGCTTTTTGCAAACAAAACAAGAATCAACTTGCATTTTTAATTTCATCATAGCAAGGCACTTAACAAAACATATTTTAAAAAACGCTTACGCTTTAATAACGAACTATGTAATTAAACAAAACCAACTTCCTAAACTTGCAAACTTCTACCACGTTATAAAATTTAATGAAAATCCTTAAAGCCGGTTTCAATAAATATCATAAACTCTTGAAACGCACTGTTTATACACCAATTTTATCTTCAAAATTTGTTGTAAAACAAAGATTGTAATAATTTAACTCTGCAGAACTCAACAATTCGGAGTGGTTTTCAAAAATTCCCAGAGTCACTCGGAGATGAGTTGCGTTAATAGATTAAAATTAATTTAGTAGCACGTTTATCGGGCCACAAAATTGAAAAATCTAACGCTCTTGTATCGGATAAATATTTATTTGAATCTGTCTGGAACTTTAGAAGGGTACCATTTTGATTATTTTATTATTTTAATACTTCGAGAGGCTCTGTAACTCTTAACAATTAGGGGTATTACATAACTTAGACTAATTGGAGTAAAACTACCTGAGCATACCGGCGTTAAAGATGGAATATTTTCCAAAATGGTAGATTACCTTGTAGAAAAGGCAATCAAAACACTTTTAGTCTTCTAGTGCGAATAATTGTGATAACTGCTAACCTCCAAGGAGATGGCATTCGAGATTTACAATTTTTTCAAATACAATTTTTACAGATTCTCACCATAAATATGTAACTAACTAATTGTGTTTTATATTAATAAAAGAAATGCTTTCTCCCCAAAAGAAATAAACCTTGACCTCATATAATTTGATAATTCGTTTCAGAATAGCTAATAAATTAATTTGCAAACACATGCACACTTTAGTACAAAATTTCCACCATAACCTTATTTATTAATAAGAACAGTTTAGGTTGTCCCCTCTTTCACCAAACAACATGTAACGTACGATTTCTTACGCCTGGTTGTTTGGCATTTAAATTTTCTATACAGCATTTTGGTTTGCATATGTATATTTTTGACTAATTCAGTTTTGGCCTTGTAGAAGTTTCGTGTCATCCACCCGTGTAGTTCCGATTTAGGAAATGGTGAATTTGGGTTTTCCGTTTAGGACATTACTATACGAGTTCTCCTAGAACGTGCACGTGTTATGAGTTAATTTTAGAAGTCGTTTTAAGACTTGGAAAGTTTTCCAATTTGAATTTTCAAGACACATTTAGGAAGTTATTAGGCATCGTTAGTTTGATGTGATTTCCCGGGAGTTGATCCCAATTTGAGTGCATTTGTTTTGAGAGAGTTGTTATCGCCATATAACATCTTTTGGTAAGCTTTGAAAACCCAAATTTCTCTTTCATTTTTAAGACTATTGAAATTATTTAGGCGGAATTGGCTGAAGCTAGAAATAACGAATTTAACAGTCATTTGTGAAACATCGAAGAGATCCTGTGGGTTCGAGGCAAGCGGAGTTATCGGCCGTGCAGCGAAACCGTACAACAGGTGTGACATCGAGATACGAAATTCCAGGTGTGTCAATCCTTTTAACATTCAATTTTCAAATATAATTTCGGAAAACGAGGGGTTCTGGAAAAATTTTAGTTTAACAGCAAATAATCATAATAAAACTTATAATTGTACACTTAAATTGGTAATAAGACTAAGTACTCTTAATTAGTGAATGTTTAACCTTCATTGACTTTGTATTTTGTATAAATTAGGAATAATTTTCGTTGAATTTAGAATTAATTTGTTAAATGGTCAACAGTATAATTAAATTTGCTTTTATTGTTTGAAATTTTGTTAGAAAGGGGGAATAGTGCGGAAGTTTAATTCTTGATTAATAGATAGCTGACACCATTACCATTATTTCGGTAATTATTTATCTGGGTATTTAATTCGCGAGGCCTCGAAGAATCTAAAAATACTTAGCGGGTTTAGTCGTGAATATCAGTCTGATAATCTTTTCGCATTATTGCGTTCCCGATATATTAAATAATTTTTGGTTTATTATTTGTTTACCGGTACTGTTAGCCATAATTGTTTAAACATTGTTATATACCTATAAACATATCATATTGAAGACATATTTTAATTGCAATTGGTGGTGTTATGAAGATTTAAGGTGAATCTTTAGATAAATGGAAGATTTGTAATTTATTGTTGTGTTTTATTGTGTCTTGTGTTAACCTAATTTATTTTGGGGACAAATTGGGCAATTACCGAAGCAAGATAAGTCCGACCTCCAGAAAGGTTCCTGTTTACCTCGTGTTATTTTCAAGGACGAAGGATATTTTAAACAGGTGGCGCCTAGGTTTATCAAACTCCCCCTTCTTCGACTGTAGCTGGTCGACCCTTGTCCTTGATACCTGGACCTTGCATCGCAAATAGTAGGTTCGGTTGTATTGCTTCTATTTAGGATACTAGAATTGTCGCCGTGGATTCGACTAGGCGTTACAAACATAAACATAAACTGATTTTGTAAAGGATTCCCAAAGTTCCGAAGTTTCTAACTACATTTTATTAGACATCATCATCAAATAAATTGTAACTAAAACAGATGTCTTTTAAATGTTCGGCGGCAGTATTCCACCAATCTTCAGAAATCGGCATAAACATTCTTCCTATCCTATTTTTTAATATTTCTTGGTATAAAATAAATTTTTTTGTGTAAACGAATAGATTTACTTTTAAAATTGTAAATTTCTGAATAAACATTATGCGCTTCTATCTTTAGTTTAACAAAGTACATTTTCGATTTTATAACGTTTTTAGTGAGTATATCGAGCGGGCGCCTTTTAAAAAACATTTATTTTCACTTTTTTGTTTCATTTATTATCCATGCTAATATTTTTATGTAAACATCAGTGTAAAAGTCTTGATGTTCTTACTGAATTTTTTTAAATTGGTATTTTAATCTGTCTTGGAAAACGTGTATTACATTTCAACCTATAAATTTTATTCTAAATTAAGTAGCAAGTAAGCAAGTTTCAGAAACCGTTTAGAATATTTAGTTTAGCTTATTATCTTGCGGATGTGGATTTCCTTTAACATGGCATTTTTGGGATTTTTTTGTAATACCTTTTCTCCATTTACTTTTATTCTTACAATCCTATTTTAGTACAGTCTGTGAAAACCATTTCGAGCCCGGTAGAAAATATTCGTCTAGTATATTATTATCGTGAGTGTGCTGTATTCATTTAACCCACACGTATTTGATTAGGTTCATTTTAAAAATGCAGAGAATTCGGGTGCAGCAAGGACGTCAAGGTCACTAGATGTGGAAGAACCTATTCTAAATTCAGTCGAAAATAATCGTGAATGTAGTATTAGGCAGCTAGGCAGAATAGTAAATATTTCTCATTCAACAATATGGTGCATACTACGTGATCATCAATTACACCCATACCATATTCAACGTGTGCAGCCCTTAGTCCTGTTGATTAACCTGCAAGGGTTGAATTTTGTGTTTGGTTCGTCTAGTAAACACACGAGACATTAATAATAATATGGAGTTGTTTATTGACGAAGCAGGATTTAATAAAGATAGTATTTTAAATTTCTGTGACAAAAATCCAAATGCCATTCAGAGAATCCAGACACGAACGAAGATGTTCTCTTAATGTATGGGCATCTAATGCTGGGACCTTTTATGCTTCCACCACGACTAAATGGTAAAAATTACCTGAAGTTTCTACAACAGGACTTAACCACTGTCGCTGACAGATGTCCTTTTAAATATTCGGCAAAATATGTGGTTTATACACGATGGTACTCCAGCCCATTTTCCAATCACAGTGAGAAATCATTTAAATACTGTTTTTGGACAACCATGGATCGGGCAAGAGGTCCACCAGCTGGGTCATCAAGATCATCAGACTTAAATTCCTTAGAATTTTCGTTACGGGGGCAACTCGAAAGTCTGGTGTATGGATCAACTTCTGATGAGTCAAATATTTTAACGTATCGGGCGTCATTGTAATCAGAAGAGTACCGATATGTTTAATTGCCAACTGTAGCCATTTTGAGCTTGTATTATGATTGTCTATTGATTGTAATTTTGTTTATTCTTTAGTTTTGTAATTGTTCATTCAATCAAGTGTTCTGAATATCATAACGATATTTTCATATAGTTAGATAATTCGTTTTATATATAGTAAGCAACTTATATTTATTATTCGTGGATAACTACACATATTAATAGAAATTCCTATAGTCCACCACGAATTCAAACATAGTATATTAAGTTTCTTACTACCGTTTCTCCATTGAGTTTTAATCATACAATTCTATTTTAGTACCGCCTGTGAAAAACACCTCGAACCCCGTAGAAAAATCCCTTCTAAATGGTTTGTTTTTTTTTTAATTCGACACAAATTAAGGTCTTAATAATAACTATAATGGTGAGGCTCTACACCCCATGAAGGGGTTTGGCCTGCAAGGCGGAAGGTCAAAGCTCCCGATCCTTCCTCTCACACCCGATTGTCACGTGTCAGATTAATGACACATGGTGATGTGATGAGCATCACACATTAGACAACCGCATTATTACCCCTTGTTCATTCGAACGCAGGCACCTAATTATTTAAAGCGATTGGGTAGGCATCGAGACGGGGGTAAATTAAGATCTTACTTACCTGTAATTCTCTACCAAATTTGGTGAGGATAATTCAAGAAAATTAAAATGCTTTTCAAGACTTTGAAGGACTATTACTCTTTGGGTACATATTTCGACTTATGTTTAAATATGTACACTTTATGCTCCTAAAGCTTCAGAATGTTATTCTGGAACAACCTGTACAAAAAACCTAACAGAAAATATGTCGTATATACGAGGTGTGTTCAATTGAAACCCATCTTTGCTTTATAAAAAAATTATTCAACAATTATATTACAAATAATTACCGTCACAGTTAAGGAATCTATCCCATTGTTTTACTAACCGACGTATACCCATTCTCGTACAATTCTTATGGCTGCTGATTGAAGAAGTCTTCCACAGCTATCTCAAAATGCAGACCTTTTAACGCCTTTTTTAGCGGTCCAAAAATATGGAAATCGCAATGCGATAGATCCGGGCCATAGGGTGGATGCTCTAAAACCCTCAATTTCTTTCGTTGAAGATTTTCTTTTATCATATTAACAACATGAGGAATTGTCGTGCAGATAAATGACCCCACGCGTAAGTTTTCCTAGAAGTTTCCGTCTTATTGCTTGATGAAGCTTGTTCAAAGTTTCATTGTACAGATTTGCATTGACATTTACTCCAGGTTCCTTAAACTCTTATCAACAAGGGTCCTTCATGGTCGAAAAAAACTGTTAACCACGCCTTGCCTGCAGAAGGTTGTGCTTTAAACTTCTTCGGTGGTGGTGAACTTGAATGTTTCCACTGCATCGACGATAACTTACTGGATGGCTTGTAGTAATGGCATCAAGTTTCGTCACCAGCAACTCTTGACAGAAGAAAGTTGTTACGGGCCAATCGAGCTTTTTCGACGACCCGTAACCAGATGGATGGAAAACGGCCTGCAGCTTAGCTCATAGGAGTAGGGGGAGTTCGTGAAAATCGCTTATGGGAGAAAATTTAGTTGTGTACAGGGCGAGTCAAAATAAGTGGGCGCCACCTTTCAAATCCAGCTGTTTGTAGGTCCTCGTGGAAGGCCGAGAAGCCAGCAGCTTACGGGAATGGAACTTACCGCTATTGTGCCTCCTCCTATATATTTAAAGCTTGCAAAATTCTTACATAAACAAGTACAAAAGACACAATAAGAGGCACTAAACTTTTAACACACATATAATTAAACGGTTAAAATATGACAATACAATAAAATGACAAGTGATAACGCTATAAGTTTGAATTACATAATTTAAATTTTTGAACGTTCAGAAAAAAACTCGCCGCTACTGGTGCAACGGGATTTACGTTTTGCATACAGCTACGTACCACCAGTGTCGCTGAAGTTCACAAAAAATAACAAAATATAATCTGGTAGTTTTACAACAAACCACTAACACCACATATGGCGACTGAAGGTCGCTTTTCTGTTGGATTTACATGAAGTTAAGTCTGCAAGTTAACGCGAGCAAAAAAAGGCTTCTTTGTCACAACACAAAACTGGATGTTTTTACCTTGAAGTTCGGTGGATGGCTTAAAGCGAGGCAGGCACAATATAACGGCGATTTCAACAGGCTGCTAACGTTGAACGCAAGACAGGGCTCTTCGATGATATAAAAAAAATAGCCGCAGAACGACGGGAGCTGGGCTTCGCAATTTATCCGCCCAACGACGATCGGTCAATTCCCCAAGAATTGGCTTTACCGGGGGTTAAATCCAGTGCTTCCTATAAATCCGGCAGTAGCCGAAGGTCTGTTTATACCCCTTGGTAAAACAGCGAAACGAAACACACATAACGGATACCCCCCGAAAAAACTCAGAAGTCGCCCCTGCAGCACTTAACGTAATTACGGTTCCCGATTGATGGAGTTCTCGGAGAACCGGAGTCACCAGAGATCGAAAATTGACTGCCTTAAAAACGCAACGGGAATCTCCACTTCCCCCCAAAAGATTGCACCATATTTCGAAATGTTATGTAAAAGTTCTAGAACGAAAACGGACGCGTGCGTTCTCGGAAGCGTCCGAGGTAAAGCGCGGAGAAAGAAAACAAGAGTCTGCAATTTTGACCCAAAAGAAACCGTTAACATAAACTTCGAAAGACAAAACAGAAATGGTAACCCAAAATAAGACTGCAATTAAAATAACGTTATTAATTCTGACGAAGCGGCGAACAAATTAAGAAATCAATTCATATAAAGCGGCACATCTTAAAATGAACTTAACAAAGTCATCACCATTTTGCCTAGTCTTTAAGGTGTTGTAGAGATATACCCATTCGCAAGCATTTTTGTTCATTAGCCAAGAGACGAGGAATCCATCGCGAACAAACTTTGCTGTAATCCAGATTACGAACAATACTATGGAGACATCCTACACCCGCACCAAGAATTTCTGAAATTGCTCTAAATGAAATTCGACGATTTTCGCTAATAAGGCCTTCCACACATGCCATACTGTTTTCTGTTAATGCAGTACACCGTGCACCGTGCACCCTCTTTTCCATTCTTAATTTTTCAACATCGTTCCTTCACAGTTGGGTACGCAATACATGCATTTCCATACACTGCTTACATTCGCGTATGAATCTGCAATGGCTGCACACCCTCAGCGCATAAAAATTGTGGAACGCTGATCAAACTTGGCCGAAATTTCAAAATCGCAGTTTTAAAAGTCAGAATCAAACTCAAACGCCGGAAACCTATTACTGTGTTGCTTACAAACACTACTAACATTAACAAACGTCATTTAAATTATTGATTTGTATTCAAGGCTAAGTTGATCAAAGATGGGTTTCAGCTGAACAAACCTCGTACACATACAGTAAAAAATGTAAGCAGAAATAACCAATCTTCTCTTTTTAAATAATTACCCACACATTTATATTCGAATGTTTTGTTCTTTTTCAACCGCACATACAGGTGTGTGTAGCAAGAAGATAAATAACACTTCACCTGCAGGAACCGACACGAGGGGAGGAATTATAAGCAGGAATAAAACAGCCTGAAACTGTATATATGAAAACTGCAATTTACGTAGGAGCTCTCAATTCTAATTTGCAGAATAACTGCAAATTTTTATGGAGTTAATTTCAAGCAAAGTTATAAAAAATAAACGGTTTAACTAAAAAACCCTTGTTACAAACTATATACCACTCCATAAAATATAAGAAACAACGAACTGCCTTCCGAAAAGGTGAATTACCCTAAATTTAAAGAATAAAGTGTATAATTACCGTATCTTTCCGTTCATTTCCAACCACTTACAGTTTTGGATTGTTTGATAAATATACGTACTTCAAATTAACTGAAAGTTTCCTTAATTACACACTTAGCTTCGAGTTTATTATTCACCGTTTCAAGTGAATCTGAAAACCCCCATACAATACCCCAAATTATAGTTTAACTTAAATTGTTTTACTTTGTCTAACTTTCGCGTTTACCGGTCTTAGACAAACAATACATTATGAACATTTCTCGAAACTCTGTAAGTAAATTCCTGCTGTATTGATTATTTCTTTAATTTTGTATGATGGAATAAATAGCTTCGCGTCGATTTGAAACAAATTCAATTTTTAATCCTCGGTGTAACTAAATTAAAAGTAACACATTTTACAATAGCTGATAAGAAATTAAAAAACTAGTTGGTTAGAGACATACATTTCTCAGACCTATAGAATATTATGGCATTCTAACTATTAGTATTTTTCCCATAATTAGTCTTCCATCAATAATATTTACTTAAACGATTGTTTATTTTATCTAAACTTTGTTTGTAATTGCTGTTAATTTACTTTAACTGAAGCTTACCGCCTGCCATTAATGTAAACGTCTTTTTAATATGCAGATATTTTTGTCGATGATGACTCTTCAAGTCTACCGTCTGAAGATGTCCTGTATTTTTCCAAGCAACATTTAAGCCAATTATCTAAATTGCAATCACACTTTACACTATTTATTTTCGAAGAGCACATGGCCGCCGCTTTCAAGTTATTATTAGTTACTTGGTCCAAACTAGATGTGACGTCAATTCATTTAAAAGGCCGGATATTCCTACCGGCCTTTGATGGCACAGTTTGCTTTTATTTCTCAACTTTCCCGGTTAAATGCATTCGCTGCTATGCATCATCGATCATATCAGCCAAATTGGTGTAATTTTTGCTTTTTTTGCACAAAGTAATTTAGAGCCGTACTCATGGTGAATTTTCGTGATTAATGAAGGAATATGGAAAAGCCTAACATTTTTAGGCTCATTTATTAT
The DNA here is from genome assembly GCA_014611495.1 of Limonius californicus. Lineage (NCBI taxonomy): Eukaryota > Metazoa > Arthropoda > Insecta > Coleoptera > Elateridae > Limonius > Limonius californicus. Next base: position 2,226 of record JABXWE010011262.1, on the reverse strand, counting down.
TAGCTTTGTCACGCGACCGTGCTGGGTATCGATTTTTATTGCATTAAACACGTCCAAGTCGGTTACCACACCTTTCCATTTTGTACTGCCGTATTCTGCGCCATTTACAGTCATAATGATAGTGTTTCTGTTAGATGTCACCTAAAAAGAGAGAAAGACCACGATTTTTTCATAACAATTTGGGGAACATTAAAACACGACAGCAATTTGTTTTATATCTTGGTTTAGAAACATCCAGATTATTTTGATAATAAAGCAATAAAAAGCTATTTAGCTATAAAATTTACGATACATAAAACTAAAATCACTTTAATTGCTTAAACAACTGCAATTACGCGTATCCATTTTAAGTTTAACTAAATCTTATGTAAAATTGGTTGTCAATACATAAAACCAGAATACGGTCTTTGAATTGACTTTTTATTACCTTAAATTTCCTTAAAGCAAAATCAAATTAAACATTAGTACAATACATCTCAATAAATCTACAAATTATCATAATTGTGATGAGGATAATTTGAAAACAACTTAAAGCACCTGAATATATAGAATAGATTTCTGATATCCAGTAAATTTAAGGATAGTATTACTAGGAAAATTACTAGAAAGGCAAATCAATAAATTAGAAAATTAGGTTACATGCTGAGCACGCTTGATACTGTATTTCGCTGGGAAATTACATTTTCAGTAATAGAATGAATGTGTATGACACGAAATGTATATGGTGTCTCGTTTGCAATCTGCCAAAGGGTTTAAATGTTAAATACCTGAAAAAACCATAATCCTGCATACAAAGACTCTAATAGCCTACAGAACCTTCCATTACCGATATTCTCATTTTTACAAAAGGCAATTTTAATCAGTTTGAAGTTCGTGAAAGTTTGTGGAAAGTTTTTGCTCAATACTGCAAAAATGCGAATACAACTTTTTACTTTGACTTTTTTAATTACACATTATTGGTATAACACACAATTGACTTAAGAGCCTCATATAATTAATATGAACCTACTTTATCAATGTTACATTATTCCAGCACAAAGATAAAGACTTTTTCTTAAGTTTTTTTCTACATTATTGAAATTTATGTATAAGCGTTTATTAAACAGATTATTTTAACGTTTTCAATGGATGTTGTATAACATACAGGAATTGTAATCATCACTTCATGAGATGTTTTTGCTAAAGAGTGTATTATATATAAGAACTGTGTCCAGTAACGATGTTGTAAATACCTACTTAAATATTGGGCTGTGTGCTCCTAACTTATTATTAGAGCGGTGTACTCAGTAAAGATACTGTATGTAATCAATTAAGTATTTAGATATGGTCCTAATTTATAACTGGGCTGTGTACTCAGCAAAGGTTCTGTAGGCAGCCAATTAATTATTGAGCTGTGTGGTCCTAACTTAGTATTGGAAGGGTGTCATCAGTAGAGATACTATGGATCCAATTAAATATTTAACTGTGCGCTCCTATTTTATTACCAGAGCTATGTGCTCAGTAAAGATACTGTAGGGAGATACCTTATTAATTATTGAGCTGCGTGCTCCCAGTTTATTATTAGAGCTATTTATTTAATAAAGGTACTGTGTGTACCCAATTAAACATTGCGCTTAATGCTTTCAATTAATTATTAGAGACGTGTGCTCAGTAAAGATACTGTATGTACTCAATTAAGTACTGAGCTGTGTGCTTCTAATTTATTATTACAGCCGTTTACTTAGTGAAGGTACTGTATGTGCTTGTAATCCAATTAAATATTTAGCTATGTGCTCCTAATTTATTATTACAGCTGCGTGTTTAGTGAAGGTACCTACTGTATGTATGCAATTAAGTGTTGATCTGTATGCTCCTAATGTATTCGTAGAGCTGTGTGCTCAGTAAAGGTACTGTATGTGCTCGTAACTTAATTATATATTTAGCTATATGCTCCTAATTTATTACTACTGCGGTGTGCTTAGTAAAGGTACTGCATGTACGCAATTAAATTTTGATATGTATGCTCCTAATTTATTCTCATAGCTATGTGCTCTTAACCCAATTAAATATTTAGCTATGTGCTCTGAATTTATTATTACAACTGCATGCTTAGTAAAGGTATTCTATGTACGCAATTAAGTGTTGATTTGTATGCCTCTAATGTACAACTGTGTACTCAATGAAGGTACTGTATGTGCTCGTAACTTAATTATATATTTAGCTATATGCTCCTAATTTATTACTACT
>JABXWE010011261.1:0-32156 GCA_014611495.1 Limonius californicus | reverse complement strand
TCCTGCATGATATTTTTTAAAAGCAGTTTCGGATTTAATATCTCCAAATTTTAGTAATCTGGATTCCTGTGGAAGAGTAACATTCTATTATAAATGTTGTCTAAATACTTGTACAACAGGTTCGTCTTTTTTTTTTTTTCTTTTTTTCCTTCTTCCTCTTCGTTAGCCCCCATTCAATCCAATAGCGGACATGGCCTCCCAAATTTGTCGCCAGTTGTTACATTTGACATTTGACACATGTTTTGTCGGTTCCGCTTCTTCTTTTTCTTCTTCTTGTTTTCTTGTTCTCTTTCTTCTTCTTCTTCGTTAGTTCCCTTCTATCTGTTAGCGGACATAGGCCTCCCAAATTCGTAGCCAGTTGTTACATTCGATGTATAACAATAGGCCGTAGCAAATTAAATACTTTCAACGGTTTGTTTTACATGTTTTGTCGGTTCTGCGTCTTATTTTTCTTCTTCTTATTTTTCTTCTTCTTATTTTCTTGTTCTCTTTCTTCTTTTTCTTCTTTAGCTACCTTCCATCTAATAGCGCACATAGGCCTCCCAAATTTGTCGCCAGTTGAAACATTTGACATTTGACACATGTTTTGTCGGTTCTGCTTCTTATTTTTCTTCTTCTTATTTTCTTGTTTTCTCTCTTCTTCTTCTGATTCTTCTTCCTTAGCTCACTTCTATCTAATAGCGGACATAGGCCACCCAAATGTGTAGGCCGTTGTTACAATTGATATATAACAATAGGCCGTAGCAAATTAAATACTTTCAACGGTTTGTTTTAAATGTTTTCTCGGACCTACTTCTTTTACTTTTTCTTCTTCGCCTTCATTTTTTTCTTCTTCTTTTTCTCCTTCTTCTTCGTTGGCCCCATTCCATCTAATAGCAGTTATAGGCCTTCTGAATGTGTCTCCAGTTGTTATGATTTCATGTATGGTACAACAATAGGCCGTAGCAAATTACATACAACAGTTTGTGTTACATGTTTTGTCGGACCCACTTCTTCTTCTACTTCTGCTCCTTCTGCTTTTCTTATTCTTTTTCTTCTTCTTCGTTAGCCTCCTGTCACCCAATAGCGGATATAGGCGGCCTCCCAAATTTGTCTCTAGTAGTTATGATTTGATATACAACAATAGGTCGTAGCAAGTTAAATACTTTGAACAGTTTGTGTTATATGTTTTCTCGGACCTACTGCTTCTTCTACTTTTCCTTCTTCTTCTTTTTCTTCTTCGCCCCCTTTTATGCAATAGCAGATATAGGCCTCCCAAATTTGTCTCCAGTCGTTACGTTTTGATATACAACAATAGGTCGTAGCAAATTAAATACCTTTAACAGTTTGTTTTACATGTTTTGTCGGATCTACTTCCTCTTCTTCTTCTTTTTCGTCTTCTTCCTTTCTTCTTCTCTTTCTTCTTCTTCGTTAGTTCCCTTCCATCTAAAAGCGGATAAAAGTCTCCCAAATTTATCTCCAGTTGTTACGATTTCATATACAACAATAGATCATAGCAAATTAAACACTTTCAGCGGTTCGTTTTACATTTGTTGGCGGATCTGCTTCTTCTTCTTCTTCTTTTTCTTTTTAATCTACTTCTTTTCTTATTCTCTTTCTTTTTCTTCTTCTTCGTTAGCTTCCTTCCATCCAATAGCGGATATTGGTCACCCCAATTTGTCTCTAGTTGTTACGATTTGATATACAACAATAGGTCGTAGCAAATTAAATACTTTTAACCGTTTGTGTTACATGTTTTCTCGGCCCTACTGCTTCTGCTACTTCTCCTTCATTTTCTTCTTCATTTTCTTCTTCTTCTGCTTCATTTATTATTGTTCTTCTTCTTATTTTTCTTCTTCTTCTCCGTTAAACTCCTTTCATCCAATAGCGAATATAGGCGACTTCCCAAGTTTGTCTCTAGTTGTCATGATTTCATGTACAACAATACGTCGGCGTCGTAGCAAATTAAATAGTTTCAACGGTTTGTTTTACATGTTTTCTTGGACCTACTTCTTTTTCTACTTTTTTACTTCTTATTCTTTTTCTTCTTAGTGTTACTCTTTTTCTTCTTTTTTCTCTTCTTCTTCTTCTTTGTCAGCCCCCTTCCATCCAGTAGCACTTTAGTGTGCTTTTTCTTATCCACCCAAATCCGACAATCTTCTTCACATCCTGAAACGTCCCCGTTCCCCCTCTTTGCCGTCCAGGGTCTCCATTGTAATGCAATATTCATCAAAATTGTCAAAATGTAGTTTTAAAGAACTATAATATAAAAATATCATCTAACTATTTTCTTCGATAGATGTTAAGACTATGATTTTTACATCTTCATATGATATGAATCTTTCATCATTTTTGATCGGAATTGGGTATGGTTTATTATCGCCATAAGTTACGTACTACGGATTCCAGACAAAAGGTAGGGAACCGCTCGAACCTTTATGGCAATATTTAAGTTTAAATAGAATATCACGAATCTTTATTCGCTTGAAATCAAAATGTTTTGAAAGTTGGAAAATATATTTTCAAAAGGAAACTTATTTCTTCTATTTTGTTCTTCTGAAGATTTCCACAATAGCTACTTCAAGACTCTGCAGACATCAACATAACCGGTGATAGTTCATTTAATATTTATACGTAATTTGTCTTTAATCACCGCAGTGACATTTTTAAGAGAGCGATCCCGCCTTACCCGTAGCAATAATCAATTAAGATTTAATTTAATGATTACATAATATGCATAAAAAATTGTAAATTATCCAGTGATTAATCTGCTGTACTTTAATTTATGACGCTCCTTTTTAAACACTTTTTGTATGGAAATTGAAACCTTGAGTCCTTTTTTTCTAGTAATTTTGCTTGGTAACGAGCATCGTTTTCCCATTGGTTTATTTTCCTATCTGACTCAGATTCCAATTTTTTCTTTTTTCTGTTACTTGAATAATTTTATCTAATCGCGTGTTTAATTCTGTAATAAATTAGATAATTTTGTTAATTAATTGATTTATGCCATACGTCTAACAGGTGGTTTTGGTTAATGTAGTTAATTTATTTTTTAATTGCTTAAATTACATAAGAATGCAAATTTAATGTTATGTTCGGTTCTTGTGTTACATTTAGATTTTTAAACCTTCATATTTTATTGCAAATTGTGAAACCGAAACTCGACGCTGAAGAATGCCAAAATTACAGTAGTTTAGAAAATGATTTACTCGGCGTATGTCCTAATATTAAAGCTTTTCAGCTTGAAATTTGATAGGTAAACAAAGTAGTAAATTTATAGATGATATTATCTGTTTATTATATGTTTTGGTTTTAAAGTATATTTTTATTATAGCGTGCCTGTACTAAAACCACATGAAATGATCATCATAAATTATTTCCACAACAGTCCACCCATTGCTCGCATTTATAATAGCGTTAGTTGTAACGTGAAAAACTATTCCATGCATCGTATTGATTCCATTAATATTATTTTATGACACAGTCTCTTGCACATATAATTTACGTTTTAATTAACCACCATCTAACAGGTTTGATCATTCACACAGAAAATTGTGTAGGCAAATCTGTTCATATTCATACAGGTTACAAACACATAATTTCGGGTTCGCTTCATGCGTGAATTCAACTATAACAACTCGTCAAGTGCAGCCCTAATTAGCTGAAGTATCAAAGAAGTAATTTCAGCGATTGGAAACGTTCAATTTATGTAATACGTGGCTCCGTTATGATCTGTCTGTTTACCGAAAGTTATGAGAAGTGCGCTATGTGCTCCTCTAAATTTTATCAATTTTTATTGGCCGTAAAATACTTTAACTACTAATTATGAAAGTGGATAATAAATTAGGAAGCAATATGGCTCTGCCTGGAAATAATGAGACCATCTGTCTGTAATTGATGGAATTATTCGCCCATGACATTTTGAGCTCATGGCCGTTCTTTTTATTACCTATTCATATAGTTTTATGAATTGATGCAACTGTGACATTTTCTCTGTCTCAGGCATTAAATTATAATTTAATAATTTTTTTTGTTTCAGGTAAGTTCGACACCAAAGCCACCTTCTCTCTACACGTGTGTATTTGTAAGTAAAATAGTTAAGTGTGGGTCAGAGAGCTAAAGTGGCCAAATTATGGAAATCGTTCCGTTTTCCTGATTAGGCTTGATTTATTGCTGTAATCTTGCTTTATCAACCTTTAATTCTAAACCGAAACCTACTTTCTTATTTCACACTGAATTGTCTGCGCTGCGATGTTTATCATGCCACGTTGAAAAGTCTAGACAGGTTTGATTGAAGCTGTTGTTACCTAGTTAATAGGCACGGTATGTATTTTCTGCTGCATACAAATGTGTTATTTCCGTAAATTATGCACTAGAAAATTAACAACAATCAGAGTTGATTTCTACGAAACGTATATTTTTCTCAAAATTTCTTATTTAATACCTGTTTGGCTTATGAAGTTTTTCCAATGACATGTATGCTTCGATAGCTGCTGGGAATATAATTGTTTCCAAATATTGTATCAGTATCATATTTGGATTCAATAATTCTACTGCGTAAGATCTATTAAATACTTGTAAATTGCCAAATTGATTACCGATTTTTGAATTAATTATTTCAAAAGCTTCGCTAAAGCACAACATTGTTGTCTGAATCTAATGCATAGATATAGTTGTCAACCGACGGAGGAATCTCCATTCGCTTTCTCTTTTTCTTCGTTAGCTCCCTTCCATACAATGGCGGATATAGGCCTTCTAAATTTGTCTCCAGTTACGATTTGATATACAACAATAGATCATAGCAAATTAAATACTTTCAACAGTTTGTTCTACATGTTTTCTTGGACCTATTTCTTGTTCTTCTTCTTTCTCATCTTCTTTTTTTCTTCGTCTTCTTCTTCTTCGTTGTTAACTCCCTTTCATCCAATAGTGGACACAGGTCTCCCAAATTTGTCTCCAGTTACGATTTGATATACAACAATAAGTCGTAGCAAATTAAATACTCTCAACAGTTTGTTCTACATGTTTTCTTGGACCTATTTCTTGTTCTTCTGCTTTCTCTTCTTCTTCTTTTCTTCGTGTTCTTCTTCTTCGTTGTTAACTCCCTTTCATCCAATAGTGGATACAGGTTTCCCAAATGTGTCTCCAGTTACGATTTGATATACAACAATAAGTCGTAGCAAATTAAATACTTTCAACGGTTTGTTCTACATGTTTTCATGGCCCTATTTCTTGTTCTTCTTCTTTCTCTTCTTCTTTTTTCTTCGTGTTCTTCTTCTTCGTTGTTAACTCCCTTTCATCCAATAGTGGATACAGGTCTCCCAAATTTGTCTCCAGTTACGATTTGATATACAACAATAAGTCGTAGCAAATTAAATACTCTCAACAGTTTGTTCTACATGTTTTCTTGGACCTATTTCTTGTTCTTCTTCTTTCTCTTCTTCTTTTTTTCTTCGTGTTCTTCTTCTTCGTTGTTAACTCCCTTTCATCCAATAGTGGATACGGGTCTCCCAAATTTGTCTCCAGTTACGATTTTATATACAACAATAGATCGTTGCAAATTAAATACTCTCAACAGTTTGTTCTACATGTTTTCTTGGACCTACTTCTTGTTGTTAACTCCCTTTCATCCAATAGTGGACACAGGTCTCCCAAATTTGTCTCCAGTTACGATTTGATATACAACAATAGATCGCAGCAAATTAAATACTTTCAACGGATTGTTTTACATGTTTTCTTCAACTGAGTTCTTCTTATTCTTATCTTTTTCTTTTTCTCTTCTTCTTCTTTGTTAGTCCCCTTCCATCCAATAACGGATATAGGCCTCATAAATTTGTCTCCAATTGTTATGATTTGATATACCACAATAGGTCGTAGCAAATTAAATACTTTCAACGGATTGTTTTACATGTTTTCTTGGACTGAGTTCTTCTTATTCTTTTTCTTCTTCTTTCTCTTCTACTTTTTCTTCTTCGTCTTCTTTTTCTTCGTCGTTAACTCCCTTTCGCCCAATAGTGGATACAGGTCTCTCATATTTGTTTCCAGTTACGATTTGATATACAACAATAGATCGCAGCAAATTAAATACTTTCAACGGATTGTTTTACATGTTTTCTTGGACTGAGTTCTTCTTATTCTTTTTCTTCTTCTTTTTCTCTTCTTCTTCTCTGTTAGTCCCCTTCCATCCAATAACGGATATAGGCCTCATAAATTTGTCTCCAATTGTTATGATTTGGTATACCACAATAGGTCGTAGCAAATTAAATACTTGCGGCGGTTTGTTTTATATGTTTTGCCGAATCTACTTCTTCTTCTTCTTCTTCTTCTTTTTTCCTTTTTTTTCTTCTTCTTCCTTAGCTCCCTTTAATCCAATAGCGGCTAGAGGCCTCCAAAATTTGTCTCCAGTTGTTACGACTTGATATGCAATAGGTCGTAGCAAATTACATACGTTCAACAGTTTGTGTTACACGTTTTGTTGGACCTACTTCTTCTTCTGCTTCTCCTTCTTCTCCTTTACTTCTCCTTCTACTTCTCTTTCTACTTCTCCTTCTTCTTCTCCTTCTTCTTCTCCTTCTGCTTCTTCTTCTTCTCCGTCTTCTTCTCCTTCTTCTCCTTCTTCTTCTTCTCCCATTTCTTCTCCTACTTCTTCTCACCTTCTTCTCCTTTTTCTTCCTCTCATTCTTCTTCTCCTTCTTCTCCTTCTTCTTCTCCTCCTTCTTCTTTTTCTCCTTCTTCTTCTTCTTCTGCTTCTTCTTCGTTAGCCCGCTTCCATCCAATAGCTGATATAGGCCTCCCAAATTTGTCTCGATTTGTTACGATATATGCTTTTTCATATCCATGCAAATCCGACAATTTTCTTCAAATCCTGAAACATCCTCCTCTCTCATTTCATACCGAATTGTCTGGGCTGCGATGTTTATGAAACCATAGTGAAAAGTCTAGACAGGTTTGATTGAAGTTGTTACCTAGTTAATAGTATGCGGTAGGTATGTATTTTCTGCTGCATACGTATGTGTTATTTCCGTAAATTATGCACTAGAAAATTAACAACAATCAGAGTTGATTTCTGCGAAACGTATACAGAATTTCGTATTTAACACCTGTTTGGTTTATGAAGTTTTTCATTAAAATTTATGATTCGATAGCTACTGGGAATATAATTGATTCCAAAAATTGTATCATATTAGCATACAATAATTGTTAAGAGCTATTAAATACTTTGCAATTACTAAAGTGATCACTGTTTTTTGAATTAATTATTTCAAAAGCTTCGCTAGATCATAATTTAGACATTAATGATCATTTTTACTCAAAGTGATCTCACCTACCAAATGACAAAGTTCTTGTTGCAGTAGTTTTAAAATATCCTATATATATATATTTTTGTGATCAACATTTCTATATATCTGAAACAATAAGAATTATTTGTGTCTCTTACAGGTATTCTTTTTTTACATACGTAGTTACTGGGGATGTGCTAGGATAATAAAAAAAAACACACAAAAACAGAAGCAACAGTATAAACTTATAAATATATTACATGCTATTTCGAAAACTCGTTATAAATGGTTTGGAAATAACCAATTGGTTTAGAACTAAAATAAATACCAATTTAACTGGTATAAACACAACGTAAAGTATACGGAAAGTTTATAACGAAATAGTGTTATTTTATTACTATTTATAAATTCTCTCAATATTTTAGTGAGATTTAAAATAAGATTAGTGTACTTTAAATCGGAAATACGTCACCAATATTCAGGGTTAAATATATTACATAATTTCATTAATTTTCAAAGTATTGATAAAATTCCTTGAATACTTGGGAACTTCTTAATCTGGCAACAATGAATATGTTCGCGAGCACACGCAAGGGTCTGATTGGAGTACCTTTGTTTTAAATCTTGTTTAAGTAACGCAACTTCAAAAAGATGTATCAGATGTTAAAACAATCAAAGAAATATTTTCTCCTGTTTTTGTTGCTATGCTCTGAATTTTTGATCACTTTGTGATATTTTTTATATAACTTCATAAGTATTAATAAAATGCCTTGATTACTTGTTCATTTTTACATCTGGCAACAATGCATATGGTTGCGGGCAGGTAGAAGGTTCTGGATGGAGTAACTTTTTGAAATCTTGTTTACCTATAAATAACGTAAATTTAAAAAAGTCACAAATGTTAATGCAACCAGGTGAATATTTGTTCCTGTATCTGTTGTTGTGCTCTGATCCTCTGATTTCAAAAGTATTAAAATTCCTTGATTACTTGGTAACTTGTTAATCTGGCAACAATGAGTACGTTCGCGGGCACGTATAATGGTATAATTATAGTAGGTTTGTTTTCGATCTGGTTTAAATAAAAATAAGGCAAATTCGACAAATGAAAACAAATTCTAAAACGATCAAATGACTATTTTGCCTTGTTGCCGTTGTCGTGCTCTGATTTTTGAATTGAATCGTACTATTTTTGTATAATTTCAAAAGTATTAGTAATATTCCTTTACTACTCGTTAAGATTTTAATCTAGCAACAACGAATGCGTTTGTGGGCACGTGGTAAGTGTCTGGTTGGAGTAACTTCGTTTTCGATCGTGTTAAGGCAAGAAGAACGCAAATTCAAGCAGGAACCAAATGTTAAACAATCGAAGATATATTGTTTCATGTATTTTTCAATTTCTGTATTATTAATGAAAACCTATTTGGTTCTTAATTGTATTTTTAAAGAAATCTTAGCTGTTGTTGTGAATTAACAATTTTTCGGAAAACTTAAATTGATTTTCACGCTACCTGTAGCTATACAATTCTTCTGTATAAATCAGGATTATTTTTTAATGGACTTCTCTCAGTGTTAGTTGGAAGTTTTTGTTTAGTTTAAGCTCCAATTAGAAGCTTCAGGGTCTTTTTGTTTTATTGCAGACATGCAATCTTTGTCTGTATTTCTAGATTTCCGAATTTTATACACAGCAATGAGCGCTTTCAATTTACTTTTATGTGAAAATGAAAAACAAATACAGTTGATAAATTTGGCCGAACAGGATCTGTAAACGAAACTGTGTGGTGGAAAACAGCCGTCAGAGACTCATTGTCTGCAACAAGACACGATTGCGAGTAGATGTCATACGCGAGCTAAAACAAAACTTTTCTCTATTATGGAGTTGGGACGAATGACAACTGTCAGCGAACATTATTACACGAACGCCATCTCATGTCATTTTTGGTGACATTCTCAGATGCTGAAAAACTGATGGGTCCGATAAAGACAACGACGTGCGGAAGGAGACCAAATAACTGCGCTCGAATCGTTTAGGACATAATGTCAACTTTATAATTGAAATGTTCTATTTTAGACGAAACAGGTCAGAATTGGATGGCTACCTACACTTCTCAAATAGAAATGTCACATGTGTAGTTTGCAATAGCTAATAGAACTACTCGTAAATTACAGTGATATTTAAACGCCTTTCAAATATTTTTCAGGCATTAACTATATCAAATAAGTTTTAAATATAACTAAGTTTTATGTTCTACTGACCCAGCGCTTGTTGTTGATAACTAATTCGCAGGTTTCTGGCGGTATTTATCAATTTTCCTAGCAGGAACAAATCATAAATTCGATTGATTCTGTCTTTTTCTGAGTTTTTAATATACGATGTTTGATCACAAGTTTTCCACTTGGTTTAAGTCTGGCGATTGTACTGGCCAGGCCCTTTTGTGAATTTGATTGTTCGTCATCCGAGATTTAGCTTGTTTAGCTGTACGAAAAATAAACTTTGTTTCGTCAAACAGGTGTATACCACCAGGTAACATCTTATCCTGCAAATACTTCAAGGTATATTGCGTCGTTCATCGTCCCAGAGACGATTATATAGTCGATCGACACTTTGAACATACGATAAGAACTGCGGTATACTTAATTTTTGGAATTATACGTTTTACTGAAAATTCTTCCTTAGGATACCTTTTGATATACGTATTGTAGCCAATATTGATATTAAAAGTTGATTGCACACTAAATTCCACCTTTTACAATTGTTTTCTGGCCCAAGTCTGATGTTACTTGATCTATAGTAAAGTAGTAGTTGCTTCTTCTGTTCTCTACATCCTCTAAGGACAACACTACGCAGTCTTCGTCTCACAGAGGAAGTGCACATCCTCACAGCTGTAGGACTATAATTTGGTTAATTAGGTGGATTTAAGGAGTCCTCTTTGCTTGCCCACTACGCGAATTCTTTTCAGTTTTATCAGATTGGCGATATTTTCTAAGAATTCGAATAAATGAACCTTGATGACATTTTACTATACTGATGGCAATCGTCAGCAGGAGCAAATCCTGCTTTATGGTGATTCATAATTTCATCCTACTAGTTCGCTAATTTCGTTTGTTGCTTCTGCGATATTATTTTGTAGCTTTTGGCGAAATTTAAAGAGAGGATGAAACTTAACGTGGTTGTAGTATTTGTATATGTATAATTCTATTGAAATTTTTCACTTCTGCCACTGCTCTGTTCTACAGTTTTGATGTATCTTGTTAAGTCTCGGGAAGTAGTGGCTTCTTTCGTGCTCTACATCCTCTAATTCCAAAACTAAGCAGTTTTCCTGTCACAGTGGAAGAGCACATCCTTACAGCTGTAGCTATGGACCATAATTTAGTTAGTTCGATGAAATGAAGATGTTTTCTTTGCTTGCTCTCTATGCCATTTTTTGTCTTCAATATACCGAAATGCAGAATATTTTCTAAGAATTCGAATAAGTGAAGATTGATGACATTGTGCAATGCCGATGGCCATCGTCAGCAGGAGCAATTGCTGCTGAAAAAGGAAAAATGATTTGACACTTCTACTCCGCTCATTTCGTTTGTTTCTTCTGGGATTTTATTTTGCAGCTTTTGACGAAATTCAAAGAGCGAATAAAGCTCTTAACGTGGTTGTAGTATTTGTATAGGTATAATTCCATTGAAATTTTTCATTTCTACAACTGCTCTGTTATCTAATTTTGGTGTTTCTTGGCCCACAGGAAACGACGGCGTCTTTACGTCTCCGGAAGTGGTGGCTTTTTCGTGCTCTACATCCTCTAATTCCAAAACTAAACAGTCTTCCTGTTACAGTGGAAGGCCACATCCTTACGACTGTAGATTTGGGCCATAATTTCATTTCATTTTTTCATTTTTTCATGAACAGCCTTTCCGTCCCATTGCTGGGCATCGGCCTCTTCTCTGCCATGTGTTTCTCCTCAGCGCTAAGGTAGAAACACGTCGATTCTGGCTTGGGTTCGAAACCTAAACAGAACTATGCAGATTTATAAAAATCTTGTCTGCAACCCACCACACACAATTCCCCCATCCGGCTTGCAACCGTAGGATCTTAATACTAAGAACCTTCTCTGGAATTTCTGTCGTTCGGATTCGACGTTAAACTGTAGGTCCCCCGTGTTTCATAATTTGATTAATTCGGTGGAAATAAGAAGTTTTCTTTCTTCTTAGAGTGATTTATCTCTTACGAGGTGTAGCGATCTTCTCTTCTATGACTGTTTAGAGTGCCACAGACATAGAGGACCTACAGCTTAACGTGGGGGACGAATCACGGGAAGTGTAAGGACTTCTACTCCAGAGATAATTTACGAAGCTTGCTGGTTTGCCATCGTCATGCGAAGGAGAACGGCCGTTAAAAATCCGTTGTTCCTGTACCAGGAATTCAACCCAGGATCTTCAGTGTGGAAGTCTAACGCGCTAAATTCAGTATTTTCTAGGATTTCAAATAAGTGATTATTGATGACATTTTACTATGCTTCTGAGGATTTTATTTTGTAGCTTCTAACGAAATTCAAAGAGTAAATGAAACTCTCAACGTGATTGCAACATATGTATGCTCATACTACCAATAAATTACTCAAAAAACATGTATTAACATTATTTTAAGCAACTGCTTATCAAATTATTATTTTTAAATGAATCAATGAATAGGTAATTGCTAATGGTAATCCACTAAAAATATCGCAAGTTTATCTTTTCTGTGGAATTTTAACAGATTTAGCAATGACTCTGGTGATATAGTAATGTTACTAAATAGTTGAAGGTGGTACCTCGATGAGGCAGTGCGAACAAGCGCTGTCAGTCGAGGTGACAGTGAAATGCGGCTCAATTGGCCGCGGGATGAAACCCCTGCTGAGGCGACCGTATTTCACTTAGTTAAGTTTAGGGTGCATGTTGCATGAATGGTCAGTATGTAAGGGACGTCCGCATCCCCCTGAAGTAATGCGAAAGCGGTTCCGGGGGGGGGGCGGTAGTGTTAATGTTTAAAAAAATAGTGAAGGAAAAAACGTGTTCGCTAAAGTAGGTAAAGCAGGACTTGTTAACACCACTGTAGTTCTTGTTCCGGAAAGCAAATGCCTTTAACTTTTGGAGTTAACCTTTGCCACATAAAAATAGAAACAAGAAAATTTCGATCTCCGTTATAAAATTCGGAAGCTGTCGTTGAAAAGATGCCGAAATTTGAATATCTTTGTTCGTGTTTGATTATTAATCTCTCAATTAACATAGCTAACTGCGAATCTAGCAGAAAAGAGCCGCGAAAAATTATCATATATTTTTCATAAATAAATCTTCGTTATCGATGCCTTAAATCACGACTTTAATAAAAAAGGCCCGGCCTTTTACTGAATTGTTGTAATTATTGCAAAGACTTAATACCAACATATACCAGGTACTTTAAATGCACTAACAGGCGTGAACGAATGTTAATGTAAGCGTGACGTCACGCAATTGATTAAATTATCGATCGCAATGCCACTCGTGTCTTGGAGATATATGACCGCGGGAGATTTATTTGTGCAATTCCAATAAGAATCAATACAATAATTGGAAAATGTTTTATGTTATAACGCAATGATTTATGTGACACTTGAAAGTGTAATTTCTCTCCTCACTTAGTTTACTGATTTTAAGAACCTCTAGCTCATTAATTACCGAAACAACTGTTAGTGTAGGTAATGGAAATTTCTAATATATGAAATATGGTGATTAGTAAATTCCAAAGGCCAAAATATTAAGGTAAACCTTGTAGAAAGTCAGTTGTATACTTTATATTTTGACCCAAGAGTTTTTTTTTTTAGAGAAACTTCCTGTTAATCTACAGTTTTTTGGTTCTAGATGAGTTGAGTTTTCCACGAAGACAAATGTTCTTCTGTAGGTTATCGTACCATTCTTAGAAGCATAGAAGAATATTAATAGTAACGTCACACGAAAGTGGGATAAGCGTTCCTTTTTATCAAAATGATGTTTTCGTTTTACGTAGGTGTCAAAGCTTTTATAATTTTGCGTGCAATCAATAAATCTGGGTTTTTCCTAGTAATACGTTTAGCAACAACTTGGATATGCGATAGCATATCTGTTTACTATTTATAATTACCGTAGTATAAGGTACGTGGGATTTAAACACAGTTGACAAGAAAACGAGCCCGTCCATCCACTTACCTACCCAGTTAACTTGAAGAATTTATAAGCACCAATTATGGTAATTGTATTTTAGACATCAGGAAGGGTTTGCATTACCGCCCTAGTGTATTTGAAATGGTTCAAAAACGCAAACATAATTTAGACAGTACTAAAAATGAATGTTGGCTTTGTGCTCTCGTAAATTTGTGTTGATAATTTAGTTATTTGCGCGACACTGTAACTCAAGTCCGTAGACCTACCTCTGTTTACGATTGTATGGTGTAAGAACAATGAGTGATTAGCTGTAGTGCAGGTGTCACGCGTGTTAAACGATACATCAACACACAATGGTGAATAAAATAAATCAATATGGCCATGCCATTGCACTGATAAGTGACACCTGCTGTAAGATTAGATATTTGTATGCAGTTTGAGCACTTTTACAGTAAGTCGCAGCTGTAATCGACTCAGCAGTGTCATTGCTGATTCGAAGTATTAAACAGGAGGACCAACAATTCAAAGTAAAAAAAAAAGATAATAACAATCCCATAACCTAGTAATTCTGATTGTCCTAAGACGGTATTTTCAACTCTTATCCCAAGGGTTCCTAACATCATTCCCTACGTCAGTAGAAGAGTAGCGAAAATGTAATTGGGTGGGCCACATAGCTAGACAACCAGACGAAGGATGGACAATCAGAACTACAATATGGAGACCAAGAAGTTTAAGAAGAAGTATTGGAGGGACGATATAAAAGAAGGGGCGTTAAAAAACTGGATGGAAGCAGCAAAGAACCGTGAAGTACGGAAAGGATTAAGGGAGACCTACGTTCAGAAGTGGACAGAGAAGGGTTGACAAAGAAGAAGAAGAACTGTAATTTTAACTGTTAAAACATATAAAAATTATTGTTTACATGTTTACATATTTAGGTTAAATGAATATATACAAATTTTACATTATCTAAATTCTTTTTTAAGTGTCAATCGCAAAGTTAGTATGATTTTGGCATTGCATTTCATTGGCCAGCGTCTCATAATTAGGAGAGCATGATGATATTTCTGTTCGTAAACAATCATTGATTCATGACCATTGAAAATGAAGTACTAATATCAAAACGTTGTAAGGCTAATATTGACGTATGTAGCCGAGACAAGTCGAAACAGCAGAGTCTCAGCAAACAGTGTGATCGGCCAAAATGACAATGTTAAGAATAATAGCTGGACTCATTCTACGAGATAGAGTGAGGAACAAGACGACGTCACTGGCTAGATCACGTTGACAGAATGGGTGAGGAACGACTAGCAATTTGGGCGAAGATACAAAAATGAACAGCCACCCAAACGATGGAGGGACTGCTGGACATCAGTATTCCAAGGTCGGTAAGAAATCACCCTCAACCAAAAATAATAAAAATGGAATTAATAAGATATCATCCTATAAGAAGAAGAAGAAGAAGAAGTAAACAATCATCAAAATGCTCATCAGTGAATCGAGATCTATATTTTGCTTTTATGATATTGATGGTTGAAAACAATGATTCTCTGTTTTATTTTGTACGCTGCTCTTTTTAAGAATGGAAACTTTTTCCTGTCCAGTAGATCTGATATATGGCATTTTAGCATAATGTTATTCTGAAGATCCAAAATTGCTAGCTCCAGTTCTTCACCCCTTACTTGAGCAACCTCTGCAATGTATGCAGCTATTTCTATTATACTTACTTGGCAAGTAAAAGGGTTGATAAAAAAACCATTGACTCGATGATAGTAAACTGCTGAAATCGTCTAGCTCCAGTTTTTCAGCCCTTATTTGAACAACCTCTGCAATGTATGTAGCTATTTTTATTTTACCTACATGCCAACTATAAGGTTTGATAAAGGAGGAGACCATTGGCTCGATGATATTAAACTGCTGAGATTTCTTGTAGAACTGTTTTAAGCGCTTGAAGGTGCTTAACAAATGATGACAAGTTAAATTCACTGTCGCCTATCATTTTCTTCATATTTGGGAAATGCACGAGAGATCCCATCTGCAGATGTGATAACCACAAAACCAGTTTTACTTTAAATGAGTTTACAAAGCCTATCATTTTAGCGACACGTTTGTCTTTTCCTTGCAGCTCCAAGTTTAAAGAATTAAATTTTTCCATTATGTTTGTGAGAAAACCCAAATTCACCAGCCAGATGAAACAGATAAAACGATTACTTTAAACTAAGCGGATTTATCAGGAATATTCAAAAGGATGCTATTCCGGAAAAGACTCTAATGTAAAGTATCAGAGTAGCAAAATGGATAATTAATTACTGTTGGTTACTATTATATCAATACCAGTAAAACAACCCGGAAAGTTTATCTAATCTTAAGTTTTCAAATTAGAGCAATGATTCAACAAACCGAGGTGTCTTAAAGATCTTTTGCTTCGCCTTGGTTCAAAATAGGTTAGAATATTGTAACCGTGTCTCCAATTCTTAATATTCAGAATTGAAACATTAACTACAATATATTCTTTATAGTTTATTAATACTAACGTGCGTATTTCAGGCTTTATCTATATGAAATATTCTAGTTTTCAAGTGCTGGGTCATTATACCTTTGAGAATGCCCACCATATTGCTTTTAAACTCAACAGTTTGGGACGGTTTATATAAACAATATTTTCGAAAAACTGCTAATTGCGTGGTTTATATCAGGTGAATTGATTGGAGGTATTGCCATATATAGAAATTAACCGATTAACGCTATAGATCCGGAATAGCAAAACTATTCCGCCATTTACAGATAATGAATGTATATCAGTCACAGTTGCTAAAACACCATTTCCACCCCAAAAAGAAATAAGATATTGTACAATATGCGATTACTTTTATACCGTAAAGTGGTTTTGGTGCAGTCAATTATCATTACTGATAGTTTTCCTATCAATCCTGAAAATGATTTTCACAACATCAACCAGTTATGTAGGATTTCAGCATGTTCATCTAATAATGCAATCCGTAGGACTAAATGGCTTCTGTTACTCTTGAAACGTTTTCGAGTTGCTGATAGTTACAGGTTTTAATTTCAGGACTGATCCTTATTCAGGAAGACGTAAGCCTTAGCGTTTTAGTACTGGTTGTGGTTCCTTAAATTTAAATGGCTTCCAAACAGCTGGACATCAGTTATAGATACGTTATTCTTTGAAGAATACCTCCACAACAATGCAGCAGATAATTGATTCAATGTTATTTAACTGCACATAAAGAATACGAGATATTTCTAAACAGCAAATAAATTCAGAATTTAAGTGATGTGGCAAAAACCTGTAACATTTGAAAATGTAATGGCAACGTACGAACTGAATATTTTGTTTCTCTAGAAGGTTTCTGTATAATAATGTTGCAGTAATTTGTATAAAAAGCGCGAAATATAGAATCTTACACTACCATATAAATCTTTTAGTTGGATAATCTTTTATCATCTGCCTAAAAATTCTTACTGTTGTTTTATTTGTATCGTTTTTAATGGTCTATCTTCACTATTAATTCTCCTCTAGCTAGACTGTCCTTTCTTTGTAACACATAAATGTCAAAGTGGAAAATATGAATGTCAATTTAGATTTTTCCAGAAATTGAAACAATAATATTGTTATTATTAATATCC
Organism: Limonius californicus; assembly: GCA_014611495.1. Lineage (NCBI taxonomy): Eukaryota > Metazoa > Arthropoda > Insecta > Coleoptera > Elateridae > Limonius > Limonius californicus. Next base: position 15,111 of record JABXWE010011261.1, on the reverse strand, counting down.
ATTTATAAACTGAATGCTATTGATATTTTTTAGATTGTTGTTCCATTTGCGGTTTTGTTTATAAAAATTGCTATCAGCAGAAAACGTAATGCATAAATAACTACACTTTCAAGCTACTTTTTGGAAAATAGGTTATCATTACGCTTACAAGCTAGCAAAACGAGGAGATTTTTTAAGTAAAACTCATAAATAATGCTATGAGATGGACGAGCTCATTTATTACTGTATCTAGTTTACGGTTGCAGTTTTATCATTACACCACAAAGGCATTTGAATTGGTAGAAGTTAGACGTTAGAGTTTCAGCAATTTTAGACAGAGAATTGTATTCAAGACCGTGTGTCGGTCTCTCAGATGTTAATAAGCGAATGCCAGGCTATCAGTGATTTGTGATTGCAGAGTGATTTGGATTGCTTGTCATGAGTTCATTTTAGTGGGCCGTGACTTGCACGTCTCTACCATCTGTACCTGATTGTTCTGGATGCCAAGTCCTCGACTTGTCAATCCACAAATCTTCTACAGCTGCGATCGTTGTCTCAGTATTGATCGATTTGCTTGTATCATCATCCGGCTAGTTAAAATACTTCACCTGCCTTCAGTCTTAGCGTTTCGGCTCTAAATAAAGGGTTAATGTGCAGTTTCTTTGGCTGGATCAGACTATGTAACAAATGGCTTTGGCGTTACGAACTCCTTAAAATGATATATACTCAATTTACGGTATCTTTCGCTATTATGTGGCATCCTTCTGCTATTTAGATCGCCTGGAGCGGCCATTATCAATATCTGTGATTCTGTGGATGTCAACTGTATCAGGACTGAAGATGACTGAATGCAGCAGCTCGCGGATTCTTTACAAGACCCGCCTGTGTCTGACAGCCGCATTGAAGTCGTGTCCAGTAGCTCCTACACTCCAGTAATTAGGCTGACATGCGAATGTTTTATATGATGTTTGCTACTGATGACGGTACGACATTTGGCTGTTAAATGCAGCCGAAAATTTAAATGGAAAGTTAAGAACAATGGAGCGCAATGTTATTAGTTGTTAGTAACTATTGAATTTCCATTCTAGCAGCTAACGAAACCATTGGAGAAATCTTGAGCGACGTTGATACACCCAATTTAAAATGGGGCTGAAAAATATTTTCTCTGTGAAAACTCTTTTAACAGGTTCTGGTTATCTTAACCTAGATTTACAACCCTAGCAGAATGGGATATGCTCTCCAGAGAAAACCTTCGGGGGTTTTTCTGAGCACAAATTGTATATAAAAATTTTGTTAATAGTTAACAGCATTAAGAATATGTTAACAAAAATTCAGATATTTTAGTTGGAAATCTTTCAGACGGCAAAAAGCGGTGGGGGGGGGGCTAATAATAGAACTATAGTCTCCACAGTTCAAAGAGTTGCCTTTTGAAATTTTAGTTTGCTACCTTCTACCCGTGGTGTTTAAAAGGTCTGGGTTGATGTGTTAGAAGGTTTCCAATAAGCATATTTTAGTACATATCAAATTTAAGTTTCCACAATTACATTTTAATCTCACGTAATACAAATAAGTAAATTGATTATACAGTTTATTGTATAAGTCATGCACAAACCCATAGATTTGGCATGAAGGAGTTAAAGATATTCTTCTTAAGTGCTTCATCACTTAGAGACAATATTTTCGCCTATGCCTCTACTGCCAAACACATAGGGGACCTACAGCTTAACGGGTGCTTGAAAGGACGGGAAGCGTAAATACTTTTATTCCTGTAAAAACTTACTAAGCAGAATGTCTTTCTGATTTGCCCCTATCTTGTGAGCACAACAGTTACAAATATTTGATGAGAAACAACAAATTAAAATTCAGAAAATATATTATCGTGGGAAAGTGTATTAAAAACAACAAAGCAATTTTAAATTCGGAATGATACTAAAAATTTTCACAAGAAAATTTACATTAATGATATTCACAAAACACAGCTAACTAATTTGAAAACGCATATTGCTATGTCGGTTATTAATTTCGGAGCGAAAAATAGTATTGCAGAGGATATATAAGAAATAAATGTAGTGCTACGACAGCGATTACTTGCAATAGATTACGATTTTACCAGATCTTTATGAAGTGATTTGCAACTCAAGATGGTAGGAAAGAGCAAATCCCAATTTAGGAGTAAATTATATGAATGTCAGCACCAATGAGGTCCAGAGGTTAGAGCACTGGGCTTCGACTCGATGCCTGGCGGGCACTAGTCGCGTTGAATAATTGGGTACTTGAGTTCAAATGAACAAGGGGTTTTTAATGCAGTTGTCGACTGCTTGATGCTCACCACATTACCACGTGTCATTAATTTGGCACGCGATAACCGGGGGTGAGAGCAAGGATACGGGAGCTCTAACATTCCGCCTTGCAGGCTAAGCCCCTTCATGGGGTGTAGAACCTCATCCTTATTTACTATTATTTGAATGTCCCTTGTATGATATTAATAATCAGTCACAACAGTTATTGACGGTTGTAATTTTTAGTTTGATTGAAAGATATATGTAAAATTTCTGAGTTATATTTATACTGTTATTGAAATAAATTATATGTTCCTCGTTGTGTAGAAAAGAATACCAATTTTGCTATATTTACAAGATTATGTAGAACTGTTCTTTAGGTATTGTGTATGTTAGTTTTAGTATACAATAGGAGGCCGTAAAATATTTATGTAAGTCCCTCTCCCTCTTACTTACTATGTTGTAATATAAACTTAATGACAATTATACGGTTTTAGTATATAAGATGTTGTCAAGAACGAGACTAAACCTCAAAATTAAAAAAATTGACAGCTATAGATAGCAAAACAAGACTGAATATTTCGGAAGTGCTAAAAACTATTAATTGTTGATTAGGTTAGATTAATTGGTTAAAAGGTTAAGCGTAGTAAACCTTAAATATATCTATTGAAGGTTAAATTATCAATTTTTTTGTTTAGATTTAAATGAGTTGTTTTGGGTTAGGTTAGGTTGAATTCATTTAGCTTAGTTGGGTTGCATATATTTACCTAAAATAGCATATTTAGGTTAGACTAATAATTTTTTGGTTAGGTTTGCTAAAATGTTATAAAATGTAACCTAAGATTATCAAGCAAGTTTAGACTAACTTTATTAACATTACTACTTAATTTTTTTCTGAGGTTAGATTTATGCTATTTATAAGTATATTTATCTGAAATTGGATTAGTTTGAATAATTAGTAACATATATTTAACCTTAAAGATAAGGTTAGTTAAAGTTAAACGTATTTAACTTCGCCTAACTTCATTGAATCGAACGTAGTTTTTAAGGTTAAATATACTTAGCTTAACATTCTTTAATCTAATCTAACCGAACCTTTAAGGATAAAAATGTTTAGTGTATCTTAACTCTATTTAATATAACCTTACCCTACCCCCTACCCCCTACTCTCCATAGTTCAGTTATTTTGTTTAAGGAAATCTGCTCGAAATCAGCATAACTTAACCTTTAAACTTAAATATATTCAGCTTAATCCAACTTAAATTAAATTGGGTTAATGTAGTTGACTTCGCACTTCACACTTCAACACCCATTGAATAAGAACTAGAACAAGGTAGAAAGAAGAAGAGTAGAAGAACGCGTTGACAAGGATTGTGGTTTGCAGAAATTAGAAATTTGAGGTTATGTTTCCACTTTGATTGTACACCAAACCGAACCGGAGTTACATGGTGTACAAATTTAATACAATAAATGCAACCTAAAGTCTGGATACAGTTTTTAGGTTTGCACTGATCTAAAAAATTGTTAAATAACTAAAAATTTTTTGATTCTGCACTTACCCAAGTTTTGGTTTAACTACAACGGGAGCCACACATCTTCTTTACGGGCACTTGTGTTACAACTACCACTACACGAAAATACGTGTGATTAAGGTTATTTGTAAAGTGTTGATACTATAAACTGTCTATAGCATTCGTGTTTAATTACAAGCGATTGCTGTTTGATTTTCCTTCTTAACAAAGTTTCTTTCGAAGAACATATCCTGTTATTACATGATTAATGCAATCTTAACATGAAACCGTATATAAACAGGATGAGGCGCAAAGAAGTGTTGACATTTAATTATTAGGTATATGCAGAGCAATGCCAATTATATCTACTTCAACTAGCATAATTCCAAGTTTTATTGTAAAATCGATGGGAATAAATAATGGTAGAGCTATCGGAAAAGTCATCTAGTTAGTAGGACATGATATTTAAATTTATTTGATTAAAATACGTCTGCATTTGCATGTCTATTTTTTCCCAAAGCAGATTGATATAATTGTTTCATGTGGCACTTCAATGATATCCCTTTTATAATGTTCAATCTCTCGACCTTCTAATGAACGTTGTACGAAATTGTGTTACTGGAATTTAACTCGCCGTTTTTGATAGAATTCTCGCAAGTTTTTCAAGTTATTGTTCAGTATATTAACTCCATTTATAATTAACTTGCAACGTCACTATGTGAATCAACGGAAAGGACACAGCACATCAAATTTGTAAAGTAAGCGGCATATGTTGAATGCGGTTTCGATAAAATCTGGAGCGTTTGATTAAATCACAGTCGGCGATTTTGAGGGTAATCGCGTATAGCCGGCGAGTGGTTTGGAAATACGCGACCGGGCTTGCTGTCACGAGTCATGACTAGCGACTACGTGATTGATAGATTGTCCATCATAATGGCTGCTCTAGACTATCCATCTCCAGACTGACGCGGCCCTTGTCACTGGATGACAACCCAACCAGGTAGACTACTTTGGACTGCAAAAATATAAATTAAAGTAGTCCAAATGGAATGCTTGACGAACTTTGCGATATGCTTAAAACAAGACGGCAACGAGTGATGATCTCTATTATACTTCTTCGTCTGTAACACTTAGTCATCAATTTGTATATATATGGCGTTTAAAAAGAGGGAGGTACTAGTACAATAACACACACACATATATATATATATATATATATATATCCGGTACGGATGTTGGCGACCAACATGGCTATTCTAACTTTATTGGTTGCAGCTCGAAAAAGTCCCGTGGTTGTTAAGGAAAACCATTGTGTTAGATTCTGGAGTCATATATATATATATATATATATATATAAAATCATACTACACATGTACTTCCTGTTCTGGAGAACCAAGCAAGTTTCAGCAAATTAAATATTTAGGAACCGTACAATTTTCAGTATGAATAACCTTTTCATCGAAAATCAATTTTTGCAATATATAGTCGTGACAATACCTCCCCATTTGTTTTCTTGGTCGCAGGAAGGGGTTTCTTATCCCAATAAGTTTTCTGTTGAGATGTAGCAACAAAAGAAATAATTGATAAGTATTTTGCGGCCTGATACTTGATATACCTCACCATATATACCGTTTGGTTAAGTGGATTAATCTTGCGTTTTAATAGTGCATTCTTAGGGTGTTATTTCAAACTGTGTATATGAGTTTACTAGGTTTACCACGCACCACCGCCTTTAGAAAGTGTGGGATCAAAGGTGTATACGCGAGGAAGTAAAAACTGGTTGGAATTTTAGATAAACATTGAAGAATTCCGATTTTCTTTCGACGCTAATAGAATCTGTCAAAGTAAAGGCCGGCAGATTAATTAAGGCTTTTTGGTTTTAATTCTTCCTAAGTGTCTTTTGCATAATTGAAGGGCTGTGATTTGCCCGAGATTTCAATAAGCAGAAATTGGCAGTATGAATAATGGTTTGAAAAGCGAAATATATCGCACGGTGAGTACGCTCTGAGTATAAGTAATCCAATTTCTTACGCGCCCGTTACATACATGCAAATTGGTAATACGAATCTTACGACTGTTAACGATTCTCCGTGAAAATTAGCGTGACGAATAGCAATAACTGCCACAGTTCTTTGACGATACTGGAAATACTACATGACGTTTCAAAACACGTGGTGGACCACGAATTATGATCTCTGTAGACGACTCCAGGTGATTATCGACGAATATTCATATTAGTTCTCATTTATTTCTACATACTTAGTAGCAAATGTTAAGACTTAATAGGCTACCATTTAGGATTTGAATAAAGGTTCTCTATGTTTTACGACAGAAACGAGATTCAAAACGGTTACAAAATAGTCACATAATGCTACCGGTTTTGCTTGATAAAATCAGAAACGCTATTTAAGTTACACCTGTCTGTTGGGTCAAAGTAGGCTATGCATGTACGGTACCTACTTAGAGATTCGTTTGTTATGCATATTTTTCAGTGTTCTGTAAAAAATTATGATTACTATCGGTCAGTTTATGGGATCCCAAATCGACCTAGCAGTTATAAATTAAATGTAACTTTTTACATCGGCACAACATGATATTTCTTTCCCTGTTCTGTGGGGGGCTTAGAACCTCTCCCATATGCTGGCAAGCAAGCTGCAGCCAATGTAAAAGCGAATGCATATGGTAAACCGCAAAAAAATTCTTGTATTGTCACTAGATAGATTGTAAGGAAATTAGATCTCTGGACAGATGTATTATATTGTAAAAGGATGGTAGTTCCATTTCATTATATAAGTCCCAATATATCGTAAACGTAGGTTGGTTTTACCGTACCTTTTCACTACTTTGGACACTTTTTAACCATCAGTTCTTATAATTTTTTCGATACTTCTTTTACTTTATTTCAATCTTGAATCTTGTCTACTAGTTAAAAATACATATTAAAGATGGCGTGTTAGCTTAGCTATAGTGACAATAGAAACCGCTAATCTTGGCTTATTTTGGGTCGCTTTAGTAGCCCCTTAATATACAGGGTTGGGCAAAATTACGGAACAAGTTTTAGAAAATCAAATTGTTTCTGTGCTTGAAGAAGAAGGGGAATAGGATTTGGTTTCACCGAGACGTAAAAAACCTTCATTACGCTTTAAATAGTCTAAATATTCAGATCATGTTTCAAACCAAATATTTCCAAATGGGTGGATAGGGCGTAGGGGTTTTAGTAAGTAGCCCACTTGTTCTCCGGATCTAAATCCATCGGATTTTTTTCTTTGGGATTATTTAACATATTATTGGTGAAATACGAATTCCTGTAGAGCGTCTTGCTCATGCAACTGAAGGATTTGTACCTGGGCTAGCTTATTGTCAAGAAGTAAAAGGTGGTCTTTTTGAACATCTTCATATAATTATCGTGATCCACGTTTGTACCGCGTACACAGTATCAAGCCGATGTGAGACAAGGCTAAGCTAATTTGTGGTAAGCACGTCAGGGGCCGATTCTTCAGTTTACCCTGTTGGCGCATACTCGTGCTTAATCTGTTTGGTGTACGGTGTGTGTGTGCGTGTAGAGGCTAGTTACTCCTCTACTGCGACCGCAAGTCAAGGAGTGCCGTTAATTTGACCGCAATGGCAAATGGAAACCGGTGTCCAATACCTAACACCAAATAATTAAAAACAATTTTGACTGCTGTAGTGATTCGAACCGGAAAGCAGACTATTACATCCAAAACCTGACTCTCTTATCAATAATGAGCCATTCCAACCCTTTGAGCATCTACTATTTGTGTTTTTTATTTGTTTCTTTTTCATTGTTTGTTTTTTATTTTTTGTTGTCGTCTGTAAGGCCTTCGACAGGATTAGAAGAAAAGACATATGGAAGACGTTAGAGAATAGAGGTATAAATACAAAAGAAATAGACATGGTCAAGAGTTTGTACAATAAAACCACAAATATCGTAAGAACCAGAAATGAGGAATCAACGGAATTTGTAACAACAAGAGGTTTAAGACAAGGATGTGTGCTGAGCTCGTTATTATTCGCAGTAATTATGGACGATGTAGTTAAGGAATATAAAAAGGTAACGAGGAAATACAAAATAGGAAGACGAAGAATGGGAATGGTACAAATATCAGAGTTACTCTACGCGGATGACTTGGTAATTTTAGCAGAATCAGAAAGAGAGCTTCAATATAATGTGGACACATACATCAGGGAAATGCAGAAAGTAAACATGAAAATTAATATAGAAAAGACAAAGACAATGATCGTGGGACCAATAGAAAGGAAACATCAAATAACAATAGGAGAAAAGACAGTAGAACAAGTCACTAACTTTAAATATTTAGGGTCATGCATTGGCAGTAACGGAAAAATGGATGAGGAAATAAACGAACGTACAGCCACAGGCGGAAAAATCTTTAATGCAATCCTGGGTAAAGCAGAAATACCAAAAGATACAGAAGCGAAAGTGGTGAAGAAAGTAGTATATCCCGCATTGGTATACGGAACCGAATCTTGGCCAATCACAGACAAACAAAAGAAGAGAATCACAAGCACAGAAATGAGATTTTGGAGGAAAATAGAAGGAAAAACCAAACTGGATAGAATTAGAAATACAACTTACAGGGAACAATTGAAGGTGAACGCGGTAGATGAAGTGGTAGCAGAAAGACAGTTAGGTTGGTTGGGGCATACGTACAGAATGGGTGAGAATAGATTGATAAAACAAATACTAGAAGCAAGACCGGAAGGGAAAAACTGAGTAGGAAGACCAAGAAAGAAAGATGGATTGGAGGCATAAGAATAGCAACGGAAGAAAGAGAAATAAACTGTAACACAGTGAGACAAACAGCACAAGATAGGAAGGAGTGGAAGAAGAGGTGCCGGAAAAACGAAAATGGGGAAGGATGACAACCGACCGACACCAAGCCTTACACCGTCAAGGTAGAAAGGCTAAGGATTATGTATATATGTATGTTGCTACGTAATAAAACTAATTACGAAGTTGAGTGTTTTGCGCAACAACTCTAAAATTATTACAAATAAAAGCATCAAACCTTATATCACTGATCTCGTAAAAGGAAGTTCTATAGATATCAACATACAGGGTATTCCAATTAAAATAAAAAAATTTGAAATAATGGCGGGCTAAACCTAAAGTCTTGTTGAACAGCCAATCCCTTCATTGTTTCATTACATATACATCTTCATGTTTCTAATTTTTTTCTTAATCGCGGTTGCCGTAATTGAGATATTGCATTGTTTTGTACCTTTGTCCAACCCTGTATAATAACGTAAATATAGTATGATTGTTGTCATGCACCTTAGATTTTGAACTTAAACTTGATTTAGCCACACATTTTTATTATTTGTGTTTTGTTTGTCCCATTATTCAAACTTGCCACCTTTTTTGTGGTATATTTTGTTTCATGAAATCTGTAAATATTAGAAATAAATCAGTAATAAAACCGTGAATGCATAATTAAACGTTCACTATACATTATTTGTTATTGACGAATTTACTACTTCATTACTTTATTTATAGTTCTAAAATAAATCCCAGCCGAAATAGAATCATCGATCAGTGGTGGTAAAATATCGCAAAGTTCTTATCCGATAGCGCCATTTCGAGCATAACAGCAACTATCGGATCTGGTAATGTGCTGTAGTAACTCCGAAGAGTGAAAATGTACAATCGGAGAGTAGAAGTGGTCCAGTGTGTTCAGCTGAATGAGATGAACTCAATAAGACAGAGTGCTAACCCTAATACCATATTGTTACTCTAACAGGCTACCCTCGTGTTACGTTTTGCTGCGTCTTTATTTGCTCAGTCTAAACCCTTTGCAGTTAATAAAGACAAAAAGCGCAAGAGGTCGTATAGTTCTACTAAACGAGCATGGTCATTGCATGTAATAGAACGGCTGTTAACTCTGCACTACTATGTTGTTTGGAATTGCCTATCACTCCGAATGGTCATTGTTTAGCCCTGTGATGTATTTTGCAGTCCAATTTATTTTCATTGCCATTATTTATTCTGCCCGACGATTCGGGATATAGACTTTCCAAATTCGTAATAACTATTCAAATAACCAACTTCCATCGTTTGGAATTACATCGTCACTGGTGATACAGAAATAAGTCCATATTTAATCTCCTTGTTTGATTATTTTAAGTGGTTTTTACAAATTGTGGTTACTATAAAAAGGAGGTGTCCCTGAATTGCAGAAAAAAACCAAGAATTTCATCTGATTTAATTTGATGCGATTCAGATCAATACGGTGTTAATTTATCGTAACCTGTGTGAAATGTATATAACAATAAACCGTAACGTTGATCCCCATTGGCATAAACTCACACTAATCGTAAATACTAACACCTACAATAAAGAGGTTCGCAATGGGTCTGTTCCATAACAATAGCATCAAGAGTGAGCCGCATCAGCAGTAAAGGAGAATGCGAGGTTAGGGTACGTTCAATAAAGGTCCGGCCATTTGCTTGGTAATTGCATCATTTGGATGCTGATGCCCTGCAATACATATATTGGAACACGCCCAAAGTGCACACACGACACTACGAGTGGGCTTATATTTGTTTAGGATTACCGTACCACGTATTTTTTCCTTCCTGTGTAGTTTACTTGCGGAGGAATATTTCGTTCTTTCGTTCGTTGTTCACGCATACGAAATGTTCTTGTGCTACCGTAGGGGACGTCAACTTTATATTAATACAAGGCACCTTCTTGGACGCTACCTGCTTTCTGATTTCAATTTTACTAGTGCGTGGATTTTATTTGATATTTGGCCGATATTGTTCCCGCTTCGATATCATCCACAAATATTTGATTCTAAAATAGCAAAGTGCATTTCTGAATCCTTAACTTGCAGTGCGGCAGAACTGTTCAATTCTTAATTGGGTTTGCATTAAATCATCGGTTCGCTTGGTTTCACACGTTTGGTTTTCCCGTTCTTGTTTTATGTACTGCAAGTTTGAAGCTTGTCTTTGCCTCTTTACATACTGTTATGTAGAGGAGCAATGTTTGCGTACTAGCTCATTATATGATTGCTGAAGTGCCCGCCCTGTGATTGCATTTGCATCTAATTATCGGTTTACTCGGAAGCTTCGTTGGTCGATTTATTGTTAGTTTGGTATTTCATTTTTTTACGGTAAATATAAAAGAGGAATATTATTACTTTTAACTGGCGTACACCACGTACAGAGCGAACATTTGTACACCTTATTTAAATTACAATCATTAACAGATGTTTTAGGTAAAGTTTGCTTGGTGGTAAATATTTTCTGATAAACTAGAAATACTCTAACTGAGCTCGTCTTAAGTGAGTTGAACTGTACGAATTTTAGTTTACTAGGATTCAAACCTAGCAGCCTTTAATGATAAATTTAACTGAGATAATCGAAATGTGTTATTGATTATTAAAATTTAAATTTTGTGATTGATGAAATATCCAGGTACAATGGGCTTTAATCTTGATGCTAACATTAAACGGTAGAACTAGAAACGATCAATGTTATGAATAAACCCATAACTAAAATTGTTAAAGAGTCAAAACCAGCAGAGAAAACAATTAAAATGTTACTATTACTACTCTTGAAAAGAGCAGACCTAGCAGTGTTACATAGAAGTGAATCATGGGTGTTAGGGTTAAGTAATATAATGCTCCAGAGATTGAATATTACAATTACTAAAGAAGCATAGAGAAAAATTAGATGTAATCGCAGTAAGTGAGAAAATTGAAGAATTGTCAGATAAACTTACCAGTCACTTAAACGTATTGGAGGAAACTATAATCCCGCGAATGGCCTATAAATACCCTTACGAGGGCAGAGAATTCAAGGCATACCTAAGATAAAATAAAATAAAATGGAAGCCAAAATAGGATAAGAGGTTAAATCCGTAATAGCAAAGTAAAAGAAGTACTTGGTAAGTATTTGGTAGGCTCCGAAATAAATAATAATAGTTAGCCTATTTTCTTCCAATATGTTATCAGTCGTGCATCCTATTAGAGCCAAAGAGAAAACACTTTTAAATTACACAAGTATTTGAGAATTTTATAAATAACAGTATTTCCAACATTTGAAGGCACTAAAAACTTTTATAGTGCTTCTACTTTGCTAAACCCATTCCCTGTCTACCTTTCTAGGTATCTTTCTAAAAATTTGGTAGGCGCTGAAGTAAATAATAATGCTTAGATCATTGTCCTTAGTATATTAACAGCAATTAATTTTGTTAGAGCCTAAGTGAAATTATAAACACTTTAACATATTTGAGTGAATGTTTTAGTGCTGCCACTTGGGTAAATCCATGTGATTTCTACCTTTCTGAGTATCTTTCCAAGAATTTGGTAAGTTCTGAAGCAAATAATAATGGATAGCTCATTGTCCTTCAATATATTATCAGCAGTTTATTTTGCTAGAGCCTAAGTGAAATTACAAACACTTTAACATATTTTATTGGGAAAATCCATTTCATTTCTACCTTTCTGTGTATCTTTCCAAGAATTTGGTAAGTTCTGACGCAAATAATAATGGATAGCTCATTGTCCTTCAATATATTATCAGCAGTTTATTTTGCTATAGCCTAAGTGAAATTACAAACACTTTAACATATTTGACTGAATTTTTTAGTGCTGCCACTTGGGTAAACCCATTTCATTTCTACCTTTCTGAGTATCTTTCCAAGAATTTGGTAAGTTCTGAAGTAAATAATAATGGATAACTCATTGTCTTCAATATATTATCATTAATTTATTTTGCTAGACCCTAAGTGAAATTATAAACACTTTAACATATTTGATTGAATGTTTTAGTGCTGCCACTTAGGTAAACCCATTTCATTTCTACCTTTCTGAGTATCTTTCCAAGAATTTGGTAAGCTCAGAAGTAAATAATAATGATTAGCTCATTACCTACCAATGTTATCAGTAGGGCGTCCTGCCAGAGCTAAGGAAAATTGCACACTTGTTAACTGCACAAGTATTTGAGAATTTTGAAAATAACAATATTTCCAAACTTTGAAGGTATTCAAACATTGAATTTTGTGCATATCAGATTTTATTAGAACTCGAGTATTCACCAGTACGTGGAAAACTACTTAAAAAAAATAATTAACTACACATAAGCTACTATCAGAGTAGCTATTCACCACCCAAAAAAATTTAATTGAAACTTAATTTAGGTTATAATATTTTTATAAACCATTTCTTTTCAACCTTCTTAAGTATTTTTCTAAGAACATCGTAAGCTCCCAAATGTATAATAATGATGGTTTGCTCATTTTATTTCAATACGTCATCACTAGTGCATCTTGCTTCTTTCAGTGTGTTATCAGTATCTATTTTGCTGGATCCTAAGTAAGATGGCAAACATTTCTAAACTACAAATATTTAATAATTACAGTATTTCCAAAATTTAGTTAAGGCTTTGTATTTTAGTACCGCTTAATTAAGCACCAACTGACTTCTAAAAGCTAGCTATAAGCTGTTTAGTAAAATTTGTAGCTACAGCACCAGTGTACTTATAAAAACTAGCTACCAGCTACTTAGTAACATTTCTAGGCAAACTAAGAATTGGATTTCTTAAAACGCCGCTAACGACACTACGCTAATATTAATGGAGCTATTATAATTACCATTTCAATATATTTTAAACAATTTTAATTGAAGCTCAATCTTATCTTTAGAATATTGTTTACAGAGTTGCCACACGGGCAAACTCCTTCACAATCCGCTACAAACTATGGTCACATTGAATATTTGAAGACGCCAATGCTGGATGTATAGGATTAAATTGTGTAACTTCGACTTCTGGACTTTCCCTTACATTTATTCAAGTGTACGTAGCGAAGAGTAGCTTCTCGATTTTCCTGTACAACTATTGCCGTTTTTGGCTTGCTAATCTACACGAACGGTTACTTTTTTTAATGAGACGCCAGCTACACTACGTTAATATTAAAGTAGCTATTTTAGATGATATATCACTATATTTAAACAATTTTAATTGACGCCCAATCTTTACTTTAAAATTAGAGTGTTGGTACGCAGGTAAATTCATTTCCTCCTTGTCATCTATGATCTAGTAAACCACCGTTCGCAGTTGTCAAATTGAAGACTTGAAGACGCCAATGCCGGATGTATAAGATTACATTTTATTTTATTTTAATCACTGTACTTTCCCTTACATTTATTCAAATGCATATAACATAAATGAGCTTCTCGATTTTCCGGTACCTACATGTAGTGGTGTTTTTAGCTTAACATCGCTACAAGCTTCCCTTTGTCGTGCGTAGCGCACTACATTAGAAAGATACGAAAAACAGCCAGATACAAGCTATTTAGTAAAATTTGTAGGTAACCTGCGCGAGCGGTTACTTTTTTAATGAGTCATTAGCTGCACTATGTTAATATTAAAATAGTTATTTTAGATACTATATCGCTATATTTTAAACAATTTTAACTGAAGCCCAATCTTACTTTCAAAATATTGTTATATCTGCTACGCAGGTAAATTCATTTCTTCATTGTCATATATGATCTAGTAAACCGCCATTCGCGGTTGTCAAATTGAATATTTGAAGAAGCCAATACCGGATGTATAGGATTACATTTTATTTTATATTAGCCGCTGTACTTTCCCTTCCATTTATTCAAATTTATATAACAAAAAGAAGCTTCTCTATTTTCTTGTACATCTAGTGGTGTTTTTAGCTTACCCGCGCTACAAGCTTCTTTTTGTAATGCGTAGCGCAGAACATTAGAAAGCTACGAAGAACAGCTAGATACAAGCTATTTATTAAAATTTGTAGGTAACCAGTGCGAACGGTTACTATTTTAATGAACCGCTAGCTACACTACGTTAATATTAAAATAGCTATTTTAGGTACTATATTGCTAGATTTTAAACTGTTTTAATTGAAGCCCAATGTTCGCTTCTAATTATTGTTATAGTTGCTACGCAAGCAAATTCATTTCTTCACTATCATCTGTGATCTAGTAAACTACCATTCGCAGCTGTCAAATTGAATATTTGAAGACGCCAATGCCGGATGTATAGGATTATACAGGGTGTCCTTTAAATGCCTTAAAAGCTTCAGGTAGAATGTTTCCTTTATGAATGCTTAATACAAATCTTCAAAAAAAGTAGGTATTTGGAGCTTAGTTTTCTTGTACGAGAGAGTTAAAGTTCATATCTTTAAAACAGAATTTCATGGAAACAATAACGAGAACTTTAATGTTGCACGTATCTGCCGATAAGTGACTGACTGCCACTTGATTATGTAAAGATTAATATTGAGTTGACGCTCTAGTTGCTCTTCTGGAAGTACTGTTAAAAAT